>JASJOG010000007.1:2232500-2450000 GCA_030142905.1 Heliopora coerulea | reverse complement strand
AGCAAAAACCCCCAGCTGTTTACATTGATAATTACATTGAGCGGCAGTCTGATTTGTAAGCGTGTCAAATCCGGTTATGTTACAGGTAACCATTGCATTTTTATTTTCACAGCGTGACTAAGGAAAGAACGGAAATTGTTCTTCAAGGCACAAGAAATAAAACACTACATGGTCGTGGCATAGTTTGGGAGGAATACGAATTTAAATGTAAACCAGGAAATGTGAAGAGGAGACCATGTTTGATTTCTCCTTATCATTATCGCTTGGATTGGTTGATGTGGTTTGCAGCATTTCAGGTAATGTCTTGTTTCCCTTGTAAAATAACTACTTTGTTATAATGTTGTTCTGCATCGATAACAGGGAATTCAAGAAAACATGACGCCCTAGTCAAGGATACTCGACCTTTTAACGCGATTTCTCTTTCAATACAAAAGAAATGAATAATTTATGGTTGGTAGAGTATTCTTTCCTGGCTCCACATAAAACGTAGCGAAGATCATTTTCGTGTTTTCACAATGACGCCCGCGCTTTAGACATGTAGAGCTTTGAGCTGTATTTAACGAAGAACGTGATCATGCAACGTGATTTTTTTGGAAGTGTCTACCAGAAAGAAAAACAACACCCTGAGTTTAGCACGTGTGTTTGGCTTCGTAGCCGTAACGCTTTCAAGGTTGAGTTCGATTTCTTTTGTTCATTTTTCTTTCATTGTTTTTGCTTTGTCTTCTCATTTGTTCTTTTGTTTTTGATGTCCTGTATACAGGACCCTGACCCTTTAAGGGTTGGAGATTGAAGTACTTCGTCCACAGGTAACGGTGTTGCAGCTTTCTCAAACTCCTTAATGTTATGCATGATGTGCTGGCTTGTTCTATTTCAATCTAGTATGTAATCGCAAGTGAGGAACTGTAGCGACTTATCATGACGAGGTCATTTAATTGCAGAGAATCAGAATTCTGGATGATTATTGAACGTTCCTCAAGCCCTAGCCTCAGAAAAACGATTTCTGAGCCCCAGACGGGAATCGAACCCGCAACCTTTTGATGACCGGTGAGACGCTCTAACCACTGAGTTACCGAGACTCAGATGGTGAGCTAAGGTGGCAAGTTCGGCATACCGTGGCTGCCTCTGCGGCAGCTACGGTGTGCTTGAGCGCCACACCGGTTATCAGAAGGTTGCAGGTTCAATCCCCGTCTGCATGGGGGTTGCAGAAATCGTTTTTCTAAGATTAGAGCATGACGAACTCAAAAATCGATAATCCAGGCGGTGTTGGTGGTACAGTGGTAGTGCACGTGTTTCTCACCACTATGAATAGGGTTCGATTCCGGCTACGTGCAGTTATCTGATTAAAATTACCTTGATCACATGTGAGAGGAATGTTGTCCAGTGTGACTCTTCCAAGCATCGCAGGTTTTCTCCGGGTACTCCGGTTTCCTCCTGTAATAACACTGGACCCATGAGGGGTGGCCCTTACTGGACCTCTGGGGAGAACAGCTCAGATAGCTGATAGGGTTGTCTAGTATGAATAAAGGTACTTAAAAATTAAAGATATGTCCTAGGTTCCACATACTTGGCATATCGCAATGAGAATTTTATTTGACAATCTTTGCCGCCGTATATTCACAACATATTTCATTTTGAAAACGTGATTTGTGTAAATTGTCTGGTACAACCACTTATTTCTCTGTCAGCAGATATTGTCCGTGAATTTGCTGTTAATCCTCATCTTTTTCTCTTTAATTTATTTGCCAAGTATTAAAACGAATTATGTTGTTTCAGAACTATCAGCAGAACCCTTGGCTTATTCATTTCACAGCTAAACTTCTCGTCAACGACCCTGGTGTCACTTCATTGATTGCACACAATCCTTTTGAAAATGGAACTCCGCCAAGGTAGATATTGTAAAACATCATTCCAAAAGTAGTAAAACATATGTATAATATTACTGACCTTGTATACTTGTAGTGCAAAACAGTGGTGACTCCGAGGATCGAAATCGTGTTTATTCTCAATGTTTCGACTATCTTGTAGTCAATTTGAGATGATGACTTCAGGATAGTCGAAATGTTGACTATCGACACCCACTTTTCGGAAATATTGTCCATAAGAGAGCTCAGATATGAAGAGAATACATCTGGTCAGGTTACGATTTTCCTTAAACTGATAAAGTCCTACCACCTTCGTGAAAAGACAAAAAAGTTTACAAGACAAAAATCAAGCAAGTTGGAGAGCGTAATACCAGTGTCCAAGCTTCCTTGACCAGCGAGGATCTCCCACTTGTTTTGTCCTTGCCATGCTGCTGGTTGGGACGGTCACCATAGGTCGGTCACCACCAACCCCTATCACAACATCACCACCACGTCAGTAACCACCGCCAACAATTACCATCATTGCATCACCACCACCACATTGTTACTATCAACAGTCATCACTTTGTCAGTCACTACCAAAAACGATTACCATGACAATACCACCACCACATCACCTACCATCAATCACGACCTTGTAACTCACTACCACAGCATCCATCACCACCACCACGTCAATCACCACCACCACGTCAATCACCACCACCACGTCAATCACCACCACCACGTCAATCACCACCACCACGTCAATCACCACCACCACGTCAATCACCACCACCACGTCAATCACCACCACCACGTCAATCACCACCACCACGTCAATCACCACCACTACGTCAATCACCACCATTACGTCAATCACCACCATTACGTCAATCACCACCACTACGTCAATCACTGCCACTACGTCAATCACTGCCACTATGTCAATCACTGCCACTACGTCAATCACCACCACATCACTCACCACCTAAAGTCATACCCAAAATGTTAATCACTACTACATACGATCATCACCTTATCAGTCACCACCACCACAGACAATTTCTACAAAGTCAGTGACCACCATGCCTAATCATCACAACAGCAAGGATAGTCACCACTTCCAAACAGTAATCACCACAAACTCAGTCACCATTGCCATGAATTATTACTTTAATTAATCAGGAAAAGTCAGTCACCACTATCAACAATTACCATGACAATGAGTCAACCCAACAGATAGTCACTGATACAATGTCAGTTACCTCCATCTCAATCGTCACCAGCAACCACTATTATGTGAATTATTGTTTTCTTTCCAGTTATATTCGTGCGGAACATTTCCTGTATGAGTTCACTAAAATTGGCAGCAAAGATGCCAGAGATGGTATTTGGTGGAAACGAAAGAAAATTGGTTCCTATTTCCCACCAGTTTCCATCAAGGAATTAAAGGACTTTCTGCACAATCAAGGGTGGAAAATTCCTAGAATTAAACAAAGGTTAGTTAAGTCAACCAAGTTTCTCAAAAGGCCCACGTTATGTTTTGGTGGTAATAACAATAAGGGTGATTTCACTTTGCTTTGGATGTATGTACTTAATGCAGTTGAGAAAAAAGTATTGAATAACAAAGAATCCTGGGTACATACATCCTTTATCATTTGTAGCTGGCTTGATGTAAATATTTGAAGTTCTTGCTTGATGATGATACTGTTTTATGGATTAGTTCAGTGAAGTGTTAAATATTTGATATTAGTGTAATTTTTTTTAGGAAGACAATTAAACTTGGCAGGAACATTAGTATTTGAAGGCTTGACTAGCCACTTGTATAGGTTATGCCTAAATGTAGGCACGTGACTGTCTATATACAGCAAATATACTCTTTTCTCATTTATCCAGACAAAGAATCACATAGAACCATTACTAGTTGAAATATGTGTAGTTATTGATTAGATACTGACTACATTCTGTTTATCACTATTTAGAAGAATGGAGTCCATGTGATTACATATGTCCAGTTGCAGCAAACAGATGATGTGAAGGATGCTTTTGAATTGAATCATTCATGATAAAAGTTTAAATACTGACTTGAAATGAATTTCTGGTGTAGCATAAGATGACCGAAAATCAGTCTGAGATTTCAAGCCAGTTAAAAGTAAACTGTGAACTTTTATGTTTCATGCAGCGCATTTGCGCACGCTCACTAGTCTCTAGTTAGAGCACTCTGGCATGGCTTAGATGTACCACAAGCGTGGAACATTTGAGTTGCCTATATAATATAGGCTTCTCCATCCTGCTCGTCAGCACTGCACTGATGAGGCCCAATAGCCCGAAACGGTTCCGTCTATATATATAGGTTCCATATATATGTGTGTGTTGATAACAAGTATCAATAACAAAATCATATGGGTGCAGAGTGCTCTATACCAAGGTAGAACGGAATAATCACAACACAAGATTTGGTTACTTCATAAGAACTTTTATTCACTACAGATCTGTTTCGTATGACAAGTTCGAAGCTTGCCACACTCGTCAGGTGAATGTTGTGTTTGGCGTGTAAACTTGAGATCTGTGGTTAGTTTGTGACGTCAAGTTGTTTTTGTGTAGTATTAGGTTCGTATTACAGGTAGAGACAGTGACAATTATCTATTACAAAGTAAATGTTTCTTGCGGTGCCTGCAAGTAGATATGAGTTCATTCCTTTTGTTGAGGTAACTCAGTTCCGGATGGCAGATGATGAGAAATTTTTCGTAGATGCATAAGTTGCAGCGTTTAGTCCTGTTTGAATAGGGGTGACATTTCTTCATAATTTTCCATTTTACTGAATAGCGCGCGTTCGATTCCTTCAGCGACCAAACATTTGCTAAGCTCTGTGGCGTTTTTGGATTTTTTGTTTCGAAATGAGCTGGTGTGGTTCCGATATCGTGTTTTAAACGTTCCTTCTGTTAAGCCGACGTAGGTCCCTTTCGTGTTGTTGTCCTCATTCGTTACAGTGGCCTGGTAAACAATCCCTTTGGCTTGGCATTTCCCTTTTAGTGGGCAATTATTTTTTATACGGCAGTTGCATTCGTTTTCCGGGGGCGTGTGATCAGCAGTTTCTTTGGTTTTGTTTAGCACTGATTTGTTGTGCAAGGAAATGATGTTGGCTACGTTGGGTATGCAACTATAACTAAGCTTTAGTGTGTTTCTATTGCAAATTTTGTGTAAAGGATGGCCTTTTGGGAAGCACTCGTCGATGGCTTTCAGAAACTTACGACCGATGTTGGTTGCGACATTGGCACTGTATGGCGGATTAAACCAAATGACGTTTCTTTTCCTTCATCGTTTTTCTTGAGTAGGCTGGGGGTCGAAATGAAGCTGGTAGTCGTATCCACTTTTTAGGAGAGCTTCTTGGTACGGTTGTCGTGTGAAATCGAAAGTTTGTTGGCAGGAAGATATGTTCGAAAGTCGGCGGTTGATGGATTCGGGGATTTGGCGAAGTATTGTAGGCGGATGGTTGCTGTTTCTGTGGACGTAAAGAGGAACGCTGTTAGGCTTTGTGTACGGTTTGTATGCTCCGGATCTTAGGTCAAATGAAACATCGAGAAAGTTCACACTTTTTTTGTTCGCATCTATAGTAAGTTTTAGCTTGTGGTCGTTGAATGTTTTACATATTGCTTTCTTGATGTTTTCAATTTCTTTGGGGGTTGCACTGAAACCCCATCTATATCGTACTTGCCATACATATATATATATATATATAGATATATGTGTTGATAACAAGTATCAATAACAAAATCATATGGTGCAGAGTGCTCTATACCGAGGTAGAGCGGAATAATCACAACACAAGATTTGGTTACTTCATAAGAACTTTTATTCACTACAGATCTGTTTCGTATGACAAGTCCGAAGCTTGCCACACTCATCAGGTGAATGCTGTGTTTGGCGTGTAAACTTGAGATCTGTCGTTAGTTTGTGACGTCAAGTTGTTTGTGTGTAGTATTTGGTTCGTGTTACAGGTAGAGGCAGTGACAATTATCTATTACAAAGCAAGTGTTTCTTGCGGTGCCTGCAAGTAGATATGAGTTCATTCCTTTTGTTGAGTGAACTTAGTTCCGGATGGCAGATGATGAGAAATTTTTCGTAGATGCATAAGTTGCAGCTAATCCCCGCGGACATTGCTAATCCCCAGAATTGCTAATCCCCGCGGACAAGTCAACTAATTTCTATCGCGTTAAACCTGCTTCCTACAACCGGCTACTCCATTCCAGTATAAACAAATCATACAAGAAAGCACAACCTAATGAAACCAGCAAAATAATTAGTGAAGAAAAGAGAATCGCAAAAGACCTACAGCTTGACAATAGAATTGACGCGCTTGCCGAGAAAGATTGTTTCATCACCTTGAAAGATCACAAACCGAACTTTAACAACAAACCGTCATGTAGATTAATAAATCCCGCGAAATCAGAGATAGGTATTATCAGTAAAAGAATCCTCGAACGAATCAACAAGAAAGTAAAAGCAGCGACAGCATTAAACCAGTGGAATAGCAGCACTTCCGTCATTAAGTGGTTCAAAAACATCAAAGATAAACCAGCGCATTCATTCGTAAGTTTTGACGTGGTTGATTTTTATCCCTCAATAACGGAAGACTTGTTAATTAAAGCACTTTCGTTCGCCTCGGAACACGACCGAATTACCAACAAAGAAAAAAACATCATTCAGACCAAGAACTCTCTTCTTTTTAACGAAAACAAAGCATGGCAGAAAAAAGCCGAAGGCTCAAATTTCGACGTGACGATGGGCAGCTTTGACGGTGCTGAGACCTGCGAACTTGTCGGCTCCTACCTCCTGTCCCAATTGCCCACTAATATTAAAAGGAATGTCGGATTATACAGAGATGACGGCCTAGGCGCATTCAATGCAACCCCCAAAGAAATTGAAAACATCAAGAAAGTAATATGTAAAACATTCAACGACCACAAGCTAAAACTTACTATAGATGCGAACAAAAAAAGTGTGAACTTTCTCGATGTTTCATTTGACTTAAGATCCGGATCATATAAACCGTACACAAAACCTAACAGCGTTCCTCTTTACGTCCACCGAGACAGCAACCACCCGCCTACAATACTTCGCCAAATCCCCGAATCCATCAACCGCCGACTTTCGAACATATCTTCCTGCCAACAAACTTTCGATTCCACACGACAACCGTACCAAGAAGCTCTCCTAAAAAGTGGATACGACTACCAGCTTCATTTCGATCCCCAGCCTATTCAAGAAAAACGAACAAGGAAAAGAAACGTCATTTGGTTTAATCCGCCATACAGTGCCAATGTCGCAACCAACATCGGCCGTAAGTTTCTGAAAGCTATCGACGAGTGCTTCCCAAAAGGCCATCCTTTACACAAAATTTGCAATAGAAACACACTGAAACTTAGTTATAGTTGTATGCCCAACGTAGCCAACATCATTTCGTTGCACAACAAATCAGTGCTAAACAAAACCAAAGAAACTGCTGATCACACGTCCCCGAAAAACGAATGCAACTGCCGCATAAAAAATGATTGCCCACTAAAAGGGAAATGCCAAACCAAAGGGATTGTGTACCAGGCCACCGTAACGAATGAGGACAACAACACGAAAGAGACCTACGTCGGCTTAACAGAAGGAACGTTTAAAACACGATATCGGAACCACACCAGCTCATTTCGAAACGAAAAATCTAAAAACGCCACAGAGCTTAGCAAACATGTTTGGTCGCTGAAGGAATCGAACGCGCGTTATTCAATAGAATGGAAAATTATGAAGAAATGTCATCCCTATTCAAACAGGACTAAACGCTGCAACTTATGCATCTACGAAAAATTTCTCATCATCTGCCATCCGGAACTAAGTTCACTCAACAAAAGGAATGAACTCATATCTACTTGCAGGCACCGCAAGAAACACTTGCTTTGTAATAGATAATTGTCACTGCCTCTACCTGTAACACGAACCAAATACTACACACAAACAACTTGACGTCACAAACTAACGACAGATCTCAAGTTTACACGCCAAACACAGCATTCACCTGATGAGTGTGGCAAGCTTCGGACTTGTCATACGAAACAGATCTGTAGTGAATAAAAGTTCTTATGAAGTAACCAAATCTTGTGTTGTGATTATATATATATATATATATATATATGGTAAGTACGATAACGGAATTTAGGAAGAGATTTAACCATTAAAGCTCGATGAATCGATATGGTAAGGGACAGAGAGGGGTTTGTGGAGAACATTTATGTGCACATTTTTTTGAAGAAGGTTATTTGGGATTGGAGGATTTGGAAGTACAAATAATAGATGTCACGGATAAGAGAGGCCCTACGAAAAGGGAAAGCTTTTGGGTAGAAAAAATTAATAGCTTTGTCCCTTCGGGGCTTAATGTGAGAGACTTGTAACATGCAAATGACTTGTAAACATATATAGAGACTCCCCTTGTTGGTAGTAGGTTAATTTGAGGAAGGGGCTGTGCCCCGAAGTATTATATGTGTTTTTTAAAAAGGTTATTAAAGTCAACAAGATTTTTTTAAATTTGATGCTATATATATATATATATATATATATATATATATTTCGCGGAATCAACGCGAAACAGCAGGGTTTGGAAGCCTCTGGCCTTTGCTGACATGATGAGGAATGTTTCGAAGTTTTTGCTGAAACCTCGTTTTGCAAAGGTGGGATCACATGAACCATGTGGTCCCCTTTGCTATTGGTCCAAATTTCGAGGTTTGGGTATTTCCTGCAAATCGAGTGGTAAATAATCGAAATCAACGCGAAACAGCAGGATATTGTCAGCGTCTGGCCTTTGCTGACATGATGAGGAAAGTTTCGAAGAGTTGTAGAAACGTCGTCTTCCAAAGGGGGAGGGGCACATGGCTTATTTCGTCCCTTAGCTATTGGGGTTTGGTTGGTTGAAATATATGGTAAATTATAATAATGAAAAAATATTTTAAAGGCACAAACTGTTTATTGATATCACGGTGGTAACACTTCTGTCTCTGGCCTCAGAGACTAAAGTCCGATTCCAGCTACGTACGTTTTCGTGTTTTCACAATTTGGCGTTGGTCATATGTGAGAAAAGCGTTGTCCAGTTTGATACTACCTACTGTACCAAGCACCGTAGTCTTTCTCGGGGGGGGACCCCTGATTTCATCCTGTGGTAACACTGTACCCATAAGGAGTGATCGTTACTGGACCTTTGGCAAGAACAGTTCAGGTATGACCCAGCAAAATTAATGATTCTTACCGACTGAAATACAAATCAGCTGAGTTAGAGATTGGAAAGAACCCATGATTTATAGACATACTGTGCATGAAAATCTGCTGGTTTCAATGGACGTGTGGACAACTTCTTTCTTGAACAAAAACAAAGATGTGTATGAGCGAAATTGTATAACTGAAAGCAAAAATCTAAATCATTATAAACCTTCTGGTATTCAATTAAAATATATGGTTTTAAATTATCATATCTGAATCATAATTTTGCTTGATTAAAATTTGAATGCCTGGCACAGTTCTTTCAAGATGATTTATCACAACAATTTCTAGTACGATCAAGACATCTTTCTACGGAGGCTAAAACTCCATGTTCTTTTTAAACAATGTTTAATTCAACATAGAAAACATGATTGCAGACAGATGGGCAATAATGAACTACTTTTAATGTTTTTCGGTATGCTTGCAAAATTGCGCATGTTGATTGGTTGCTGAAGTGTCCGACATTTTACGACATTGGACCGACCGGTTCCATCACTGCCGTACGATTTTTATTCCGGACCGGTAAGTTTAGGCGGGAAAATCTTCGAGCTGGCTTCAACGAAGTTTGACAAGAATTATTAATCATCTACCATGAAAAATATCGAATGATAAAGTATGGTGGAACACTATTACTGCTTTAGTTCAAAGCTAATTGTCTAAAAGTACGGCCAATACATGTTTAACTGGTGGGAACAAGGAGCAAGACGAACAAGAAACGAGGTAGGTAAGCAGCAACATCCTATGACGAAAACGCAGTTTAAAATGGGCAAGAAAACCAACCAAAAGGCATACAGTAAATTCCTTATGAAGCTTGTTTTTTCGTTTTGTACTCGAAAGTATTTGCCTTCTCTTTTTCGTACACCTAACGCCTTCGTCACTCGCTCTGTACGAAAACCTCAGGTAAATACTTTCCCGTATGGACCTCACTCTCGGTTAGAAAGTATTTAACATCTCTTTAGTTTTTGAAAGAACATAACAGAGTGGTAAAGACAGTCCAGTGCCTACAGACCCTCAATTGGTGGAAAGACGGTGCTGTTCTTTGTTTTGAAGGAACCTTTGAATGAGTTTTCTGATTTTGGTGTCTGCGGAAGGTTTTCTACATTGACAATTCACAAACGTTTCACATTGCATGAACGTTTTTTGGTTTGGTTCAATACGTTGGTGTGAAACACTTCATGTTGTGGTTCTAAAAGATTCATAACGGGATGAACTCAAGGAGGCCTAAAGTCAATCAATCAATCAATCATTTATTTAACCACGTAACGTCCTAAGAGCTAAATTAAGCCCCTTTCAAAATACGTCCGTGCATAGTAAAGTAAAGTTAATTATTCACCGAAGTGGAGGCATGGTGGAGGTGGATAAGTGCTTTTAATTCGTATTTAGGCGCGATTAATATGCTTTTTATCATTGGATAACAATGAGGCCAAAGAGCACTTCACAGCAGCCAAATTGTTGAGTTGGCCAGTCGATTTACTGTTTTAGCTCTCTTGGGAGTTCAACCGGCTTAACCACGAGGCGTACTTGACTTAGTCTGCTTCAAAGAGAGCAGGCAAGATGGAAATTCAAGATGGCTGTGCAAAGACAGATTAATGTTTGGGAGTTTTAGGCCCGGAACGTTCACTGACAAATTCAAAATAGTTGAAAAACGAAGGATTTCAAGGTAAAGGACCTATTGTTCTTCACTCACTTTGCAGTGGGCAAAGAAACAAAATTATCCAGCTGATAACAAGTGCGTTTGCCATCCTGCACGTGCTTGACATAGTGCACAGCTTTGGTGAAATGAGTGAATTAACGATAACCTTTTTCCTTCTGTTACAGGTTCCGTTTGTCAGTTCTCGTCCCCTGCCTGCATAAAGTCAGTACAAACTCTTGGACCTTGGAGAGCTTCTTTGATCCCCATCAACAAAGTAAGTAAGTAAGTAAGTTAGTGTCGTTGTACTCAGCAGAGTTCCGTTGAAATATAATGGTACACGTACCGTTGGTATTTTACAATAGATATTGAGGTTTATTTCTCGCCCACTTGATAAAATTCATTAAAGCCACTGATAAACGATATAATATAGCTTTGCACCGGTGGGCATCATGGTGGTACGTGCATTTGATGTAAAGCGACTACACAATTCAATATTTCTTGCACCTTATCTTTTGCAAGAAAAAATGTTTGGCCGAAGTCAAACTTTCATCCAACCAACATTGTTAGGTAAACAAGTGATAGCCAGTGTTGTTCAACGTTTGAACAATTGTCTGGGTCTTTATTCGACTTTAATTTTTATTAAACATTACATGTACATTTTGGCAAATTTGTTATTAAATTATGATTGACACCAAAGACTGGAACTATATCCCCTTATACCTGGTCTCACTGCTGAAAGAAGCCAAAATGGGGGCAGTCATGCACAGTAGATCCAAAACACAAGTATATTTCTTATCATGTTGGACTATTTCAAGTGCATGGGAAAAAATATGTTTTAAACTGCTGTTTTCCTTGGGCAGTTAATTCTGAAAAATATGCAGTCTTACAGGCATTGTACCCAATACTTTGTCACAGAGGTTGTTTCATTGATGAACAAGTGGGCTGCAATTCTTGCCCTACCTTTCACCAGCAAACTATTCATAAAGTCTTTCTCATATTTTAGGTGAAGGTTCCACCATGTAAAACTTACCATTGTAAGCCCAGTCAAAGGATGCACTACAATTTTTACTCCAAAAATGCTCTCCTTACCCCAACTTTTAAATGCCTCTATGGCAACATAATCTCCTTCTTTGTCTTTTGGTATTTTTGATGCCATTGTGAGTACGATATTGATAAATCTTTTAATGTTTATGAAAGAAAACAAACTGACAAGAACTCAATTAGTCAAAAAAAAACAAACAAATCAACTCAAATGAATGTGTCATGCTGTTGGCTATTTATGATTTCATGAGTGTTGATGGAGACGTTGAAATTTATTTTGATATGTAGATGATCCAGAGAAGGTGCAAACAATGCAACAGGAAAGCAATTAGCCAACATAGAGTAGAGGGACAAGTTGTTTCTTCACACACACAATATGACCAATTGTGGTGAAAATGCTTTTGATTTTCTAGGCATGTGATTGAAAGCATGTCTCAAACTTTTCTGGCATGTGTGGAGGCAGGCATGTGTGATTGCATGCCTCTCAGTGAAAGGCTTGCGTGTATTCAGGAGAAAGGGGTACCTGTATCCTGTCCTGATTCAGTTAAGCAAGTGGTGTGGATTCCCTGGCACATTTTTGGCTGCAGATCCCTTGCCACAAACATGTTTTTGGTTTTTTTTATCAGATATACTAACTGATTAAGACTGGGCTCATTCTTTTGACAATTGAAATTGTCTGGTGTTAGCCAGTGTACAATATTAAAGTGCCCTGTTGCTCCTTCATGGGTTAGTATGCCACTAATATGGCCATTTGTCATGTGTTGTTTTATGTTGTTGCATGACTCAAAAACCAACCATTACAGCCATAGTTTCAAGATGTCACAATAATTAAGTGGCAATGTACAGTTCCCCTCAGAGTGTTTCCATGTGACAAAGGTTGTCAACAGTCGTACAAGATCAAGTCTATGCTGGGCTGTAGGAGCAGGTTGGGCAGGTGTGGCTGATGCTAGAGCAAAGTTTGGCATTGCAAAAAAATTCCAAGGCATGAGTCTTGTACCTGTAAGGTTACTACATAAATTACTGGTTAGTTAACATACTTTGATATCTAAGAAGAAGTGCAAAACTGAGAGGTGATGAGTAGAAGATTACATCAATAGATGTATTAAATGTTGGTGTGTCAAGTTGATTGTACATTAAGAGATATTTCTTTTGCCTTTATTAAGAAAACCAAGAAGTGAACCAAGAAGTAAAGATGGACTAACATAAGGTATTGAAAACTACTTACATTTACATTTAAAGATTTTGGAATATGTTGACAAGACACATCTTTTCTCAGTCATCCTTTTTCAGTTTAAGTATAAACGTTTACTGAAAAAAAATGTATAGTTGCCACTCTAGACAGTGTATCACAAATAGATTTTGATTGGATGGAATTCCTTGTTTAATGCTTTAATACCCAGGGCCCATCCCTGTGACGAGTACAATCATAAGCTAGTAGCCAGAGTAAAAATATCAAAGTGTACCCTTGCCCTTTTATGCATTAATGAATTATTCATATAGAAATCATCAATAATCATAATTTGAGAGTTGAATTCAACTAAGTTCCTTGGTCATTCAGTATCAAGTTAAGTTGACTGAAGTCATTCACTGACCTGAAATTATGTTCAGTCAATATTTAAACTTGCATCAGGTGGTGCTCCTGCAATCAAAGTCTTAAAATCAAACTCAGAAGTAGGGCTTAAATGACATAAATAGGAAATTGCTTTGGCTAAATTTCTATTGTTTCTACCGATCATTTCTTGATAGCATTGCATTTAAAGGAAAGGTAAATCCACAGACGAACAAGAGTGCTCAATTGATTTCTATTCTGGCAAACTCTAGACAATTTTATTCAGCAAAGTGGGACATCTGAACATTAAAGCGTTAAGCAAGGAATATAATCTGCAAAAATAATGTCAAGGATGAAGGTCTTCTGGAATATGTTTCAACGTAATAAAAATTTCTTGACTCTAAATAATGCAAATTGACACTTAAATGATTAAATAAACCACTGAATACAACAAAAAATTTCTTTTAGGAATAGAGCACCCAAGTAACAGAATTCTTTTTCATAATTATCCTGTTTCCTAACACTTGAAATTTGAAGAATACCTTTTATAATTGAGTACAAATTTGTCGTTAACAATAATCATCAAGAACTATAAATTATGTCTTATAGTACAGTATTTCATTGTCTAAGTTTCTTTTTCATTTTATTTCTTTAGGTTTTCAACTATAATTCGTGGCAAACTGGAAATTTTTCACCCAAATCAACTGTATTATTGGGAGAAACCAAGGTGAGTTTTTGACACAAGTGGATTTAACGTTGTATACAAATTTAGCCTGAGGTGAAACATTTTAAATCGTATGTTGGCAAATTTTTATCCCTCATCAATAGAAAACTAAACATTGAGACTAAATATTTGGATAATCAGTAACAGTTTGAGCTAAATTAAAATATTTAGGCTGGGCCTATAACAGCATCTGGTTATGCTGTAATACCAAGCGTGAACAATACTGTTTCATTTAGATCTAGGTTAGGAACAACAGAAAGCTTTTCGCGCGTTTGGCAACATGTAAAGAGGATTTTTTGGGTTGTCATTCCGGAAGTCAAAAGTCTGTCGAGTCGTCCCAAGCAGTTTAAAATTTGATTATTGGGTTAAATGGCTGCGTGGTATTGTAAACGATTAACCCTTTCACTCCTGAATTTTTCAAAGAGATTATAAATCAGTCGGTCTTTTCAAATTCCTGTTGAAAGTCCATCGAAATCTTTTCATGCATCCAATTTGCATACGTCAAATCGCACCAGTATGCGCGGTTGGGGGTTAAAAGCCATTTTGACAAAACAAGTTTGTAATCAGATTGCAATCGATTTATCTGAAAATGTTGTTGCCATAATCCATGACGACTGAAGTATAACGAAAAGATAATACAGTATTTTGAAGGATCCTGCGACAACATTTGCCCAACATAATTACACAAGAGGTGAAATAATAAGATTAATTTAACATTGCATGTTTTTGTCTGATCTTTCAATTCATTTACGAAAGTTTTGAAATCTGTTTTAATTTTAAACAAGTATATCTTGCAGGCTTGATGACAAGAAAATCAATGATACACTTCAAAAGAATGTCTCAGTGGACAAACTACATGCAATTATCATAATGTCAATTCTTGATTTCACATAATACCCTTGAATACCTGGATTTCATATTTTCTTACCAAAAACGCATCGAGGTTCTGGCAATGTGATTACAAGGCATTAAATGGCCATCGCCGTGCAAAATCCAACCCCACGTCCTCGCCGTGCACGGCGGGCAACATCAAGTAGGAGACTGCCTGGTAGGGCGAAGTACGGTGGAGCCTCGTGCTCCATAGCCGCTACGGTAGCCGTGAAGGCCTACCAGGAACTCTGAAAATGATGGCAAACGGGGCAATGGTAAAACTGCGCTGTAGAGCGCATCTAGGGCCAAGGGCGACAATCGCTTCCTAAAAGTAGGGGGGACGGAGCCGGCCAAGTGATGTGGAAGCATTCCCTCTGAAAGTTGTTTGGTTTTTTTTAATCTAATGTTTATGAAATGCCTTTTCCGGCATTCTGAGATTGTTTCTTTGTAACAACATTCATACCTTATTTTTTAATCGAAACGAAGCCATGCATTTCCTCCAAACAGCAATAAAGACGTTATAGTATGAGTAAACAAAGTATTTCTGATTGTTTACAAAATGGCGTCCAAAGAACGATCGGACTGTAAAATAACTTGGCAAATTTTCATAATTTGTCATGTATTTGAACCAACAATACCTAGGTAAGAATTGGGGCTGAAAAAGGTTAAATCGGAAAATCGTAAAGGTAAACATGGAACCATAAGCGCCGAGGGAAGAGAAATTAGGCTTCAGTTGTCATGAACTTTGCAAAAAGTGGGGGGATAGTTATATATGTATTCTCCTCTGTCCAAAAAGTGGGGGGATATGTCCCCCGACCCCCCAGGATCTACGTCCTTGTCTAGGGCACCGTGTGGCATGACGTATACTGCTGGCCATCCACTGCATCCCGACCGACCCCCAGCAGTCTCGACTCCGTCTTGCCACTGGGTACTGATGGGCCGGGACAAGAGAGTGAGGGTGACGACCTGCGCAACTCTCCCTCGCTTAAATCAAATTCACGCGCAAGTCAAGACATCAATCCCCTAAAAGTCCTGTGGCGATGGGTGAGTGACGAAGCAGCAGGTGCGGATACACTGGAAGCTGTAGCCACAATAAGTCTAGTGCTACAACTTCTGCTCCAGCGCACTTCCTGTGTTTGATCTGTGGCAGAGCCTTCCGTGCTCGCATTGGACTCATCAGCCACAGCTGGACACACCGCTAGTCTTCACCCACCGCCAGTCTTCACCCACCGCATTTGATGTCTTGGTCGTCGTCGAGAACGACGGACGAACAACAACAAATGGTTAGGGATGCACAGGAACCAAATTTAAAAGTTCCGGCCGGAAATAGTCGGCCGGAAATAGTCGGCCGGAACCCGAACCGGACCCGAAATTCAAAGCAGTATCCTTCTAATTGAACTACAACGCAGATGATGTTACTGAGTTGGACATTGTCCACGTGGAATTAAGTGGTCAAAACGTGAGAATAACTTCTCATTTGATAATGCCAAATGAGAAATTATTAAAATTGTCCTTCACATTTCCATTACAAAAACTAGTTTTATGTCTTATGTTTTATAACTTTTGTTGTTTCTGTATTAGTATCGTGAACATTTTTTCCCTATGAAGTGTGAACATTTATTTGCAAATAGTTCTCTGTTTTTGATTGCATTTCGGCCGTGCATAGTCTTAGAAAGGCTGAGCACTACAGATAAACTACTGACCATATTTCGGCTCAAATTTTCATCATAACCTTCCCAGATTTCCTCTCACACAAATGACAGAACTACAAAATTGAACTGTCAAAGCACGCCAATACGAACAAGGGCTTGTGTAATGTGTATTCAAAGTTGCTTTTTGCCACCATTGAGTAATATTGTTTGAGCAAAAAATGCTTTTTTGTACCTTGCACTTGTAATCTAACTATTGTTATTCTTATAACAATAGTTAGATTACAAGTACGCAAAATATCTTTTGCGTTTAGTAATTTTGACATTGTAGAGCTTGTGGAATAGATAATTTAATGACGTCACATCTACAAATTATTTTTAACTGTTGTGTTCATATAAACCATAAAATCTATTTTAGAAATAGGACTACTGTTTTTATTACAATGGGCTCCTGTACTTGTTACTATTTTATTAAAAAGTTCTGGTTCTAGCTGAACATTTTTCACAAGTTCCAGTGCATCCCTACAAGAAAATGAACAAGAAAAACTTGAAAAATAAGTTTAGTCAGTGCATCAATGTCTAAAAGAATATAGTTTAGTTGCCTTGACGTTTTTCAGCTTCTCAGGCAACCAATATATGAAGTCAATTCTGCTTTTCAAAGGTTTCTAATTGGTGATATAGCATGTCAGTTACTGTATATGATAATATCCATGAAATACGGGATTTCTTCGTTTTGCCATAAGTTTCCGGTAATTTTAATATGCGTTGTGGTTAATGTTTTGGCTGCGATTACCCAAGCATGATTGTAAATGCATATCAATGATGAAGTGTGTATATGGCAGAAACGAAATCCAGTTGTAATCGTCTTTGGTTTAAGTAGCATTTTATCCAAATGATAATCATTGGTAGACCTTGATTTTACTTTGAGGTGAAATCGAACTGTGATTAAGACCCTAATTCTTTGGAAAGGATTCACGTTAGTTTGAAATGAAAACTTCAACTGAATAGAAGCCAGATAAGGAAGAGTTTCTCGACTAGTCTTGGCTTCTGGGAATAGACTGGGACACTTTGGTAAGGGAGGATGGCCGGGTGAACCCCACCCTAGATCTGTTCGTATGCTTTAGCCAGCCCCGCAGACCGTCTAAACCTTGGTTCACCATATTTAAGACGGCCTGCAGCGCAGGCTAGTGTACTCAAGAAGTGAAAAACTGGTATAGCTTCATGTATTAAGTTGTAATATTGTAACCGTAGTTGTAAAAAGGTAGAAATTGGTCTCCGTGTCTTTTTACCTGTTCTTGATCTGTGGTGATCGGCATTTTTACTGGGGCCAGATGTTGAGTATGGAAAACGTGTCGAATTGATTACCCTTATGTAGCAGTCCTATTCTGCCACGACAGAGAGTGATCGGTGTTACTTATGTTTATAAGAACCAAACATGCTGGGCGGAGAAATTTGTCGACTGAATCATCCGATATCACGAGTAATCTATCGGATATCCAAGCTTTGCAGAACCGACCCTATGTATATATATGACCAAATCGGTTATTCACTTGCGTCAAAGTGTTCGGACATTTTTCAGTAGAGATCCTTTTTAGTTACTTGTAAGCATAGTCGGTCAAAGAATGGTGTGGAAACTCTATTAACTTCAAAGCGGCTGGCCAAGAAAGATAATGAAACTTCGACTTATGTTGAAAGGGGTCTTACCATTTAGAAGTGTTTTCTTTAATGGCTGTTTAACATTCAAATGGTACGGTTGAGAGACCGAACTCAAACTTTTCTGTTTAGTGATTGGTTAATTATCCCAAACATCTTATGTTGAGCACGCTGATTCTGCGCAAAAGCGAACCAAAATAAGAGTTTCCAGACCATTCTTTGAGTCACTGATATCCGGGTATGGACATTTTGCTATCATATTGGTACGTTGTACCAATTGTACGGTAAGTTAATTTTATTGCAACACTCGCTTAAAATTTCTGCAGGACAGTAACGTTCATTAGCATCGATACGCAAAGGCATTTAAAAGTGTCGATAGATGACCGATTCAAACATACGTATTCTAATTAGGCAACAGATTAGTCCGGTTTGTTGCAAGGTCACATGGAAACTTAACTGGCGCTAATGCAGTTTCGCACCTCATCTATATAAATGCAAGCAATGTACGTAAATTATATATCATTCGACAGCTAATCACCTGGAAATTACAGTGACACCTTGATGCCAACCATTCATTGCAAACATAATGCATTGCAGCCTTAAAGAACATCCTTGTTACTTGGCGTACTTCGAAAATGTGTATAACCCAAAGGTTAGATTAGGGTTAGCGTTAGGGCTAGGATTTGGGTTTATACACGTTTTCGGGATTTTAGCAGAGCAAAGGAACGATGGAGAGGGACTATACTGAAATTGTAGATAAATCCATAAACTTTACTGTCTTGAGCCATCTGTTGACGCTCACGAACTTTAATGTGTGTTTTTTTTGCTATAATACCTTGTGTTTGGAGTGAATTCTTAAAATTACTGTTTCACTGTGATCTACAGGTAAGAAACTGTCGACTGATATGTGATTCACCTATGTTACTTGTATTTATATGGTTGAGGTGCGAAACTGCATTGGCGCCAACTTGTATATTTCATACTGTTAACGAATTTTAGTTCAGAGTTCTTTGCCAACCTACGTCATCTAATAGCTATCTGTACTGGAAACTTTGATCACATAACGTATTCGAGGTTGACATTAATGAAAGTACATTTCCTGGTAATGAACGGCAAAAGGGCTCTCGTGCATCATTTTGACTTCGACATAGGTCCTTGGGTTCATCTCCGCTTGTGCATACATAAGTCAGGAGTATATTTCCGCTTGCAGTTTGGTGCCTTTAGCGTCTTTACTTGGGCATTTGTACTTGTGCATTTTATACAATTGTGTGTAGTTACCTAGGAACTTCTTGGCTTGGGCTTCCTTTTACTAGCGTAAAGTTACGTCTGGTATATTTCTGTTGCGCGTTTTCAATTACCGTTATAAATCCCAGATGAATTCCAATTCCCATGGGATTTATTTTCCCAAGTCAAAATCGGTCAAAATTCCGTTTTTCACTTGGTGTAATAATTTCCAAAGGAATTCTTATCCCAAGTCAAAATCGGTCAAAAATCGATTTTTCAGTTGGTGTAATAAATCCCGAGGGAATTCTTTTCCCAAGTCAAAATCGGCCAAAAATCGATTTTTCAGTTGGTGTAATAAATCCCAAGGGAATTCTTTTCCCAAGTCAAAATCGGCGAAAATTCGATTTTTCACTTGGTGTAATAAATCCCAAGGGAATTCTTTTCCCAAGTCAAAATCGGCGAAAATTCGATTTTTCACTTGGTGTAATAAATCCCGAGGGAATTCTTTTCCCAAGTCAAAATCGGCGAAAATTTGATTTTTCACTTGGTGTAATAAATCCCGAGGGAATTCTTTTCCCAAGTCAAAATCGGCGAAAATTTGATTTTTCACTTGGTGTAATAAATCCCAAGGGAATTCTTTTTCCAAGTCAAAATCGGCGAAAATTCGATTTTTCACTTGGTGTAATAATTCCCAAGGGAATTCTTTTCCCAAGTCAAAATCGGTCAAAAATCGATTTTTCAGTTGGTGTAATAAATCCCAAGGGAATTCTTTTCCCAAGTCAAAATCGGCGAAAATTCGATTTTTCAGTTGGTGTAATAAATCCCAAGGGAATTCTTTTCCCAAGTCAAAATCGGCGAAAATTTGATTTTTCACTTGGTGTAATAAATCCCAAGGGAATTCTTTTCCCAAGTCAAAATCGGCGAAAATTCGATTTTTCACTTGGTGTAATAATTCCCAAGGGAATTCTTTTCCCAAGTCAAAATCGGTCAAAAATCGATTTTTCAGTTGGTGTAATAAATCCCAAGGGAATTCTTTTCCCAAGTCAAAATCGGCCAAAAATCGATTTTTCAGTTGGTGTAATAAATCCCAAGGGAATTCCAATTCCCAACGGAATTGAAGTCTGTTGCGGAATTCACTCTGAGACAGCGAACTCATGCTCTGCTGATTCAGTTAATCAAGCGACATCTGGGGACCGTATCTTTCACAATCTGTGACTTTATTTATCCCTAAAAACTATCTAAATTACAACACAACTGACTTAGTGACTACACTCAGTGATGGCTAAATCCAACAACTATACAATTACAGCAATTTTCCATTCACAGGTAAGCTTCAAATTAACCTTTTTTATACATCAAACTTAACTATTGTGATATGTATGAGTTATTGAATTCTTTAATTCAAGGTAATCCATTGCATAATATCCCATTCCTGGTGAGAATGTCAACAAGTTCCCTTGATGCGATCGCCCTCAAAAAAAAAAAAAGGGACAGGGTTTAGACATAATGATTAATGTTCATTTCATAAGACACTAGACCAGTACTTAAAAGTTTTCAAATTTTACATCCTTACAATAAGGTTAACAAAACATTTCGTCTAATTCCTCTACCATTTTAAATTCCGACTAACCACTACTACAAAACGAAATAATTTCGACCACACTCATATTTTGACTGAATTTTGAGATACTGGGAAAACTATTCAAAAATTTAAAACTATTCAAAAGTTTTCCTCCGTAAAAATCTCTTCGAATTTTAACCTAAAACGACTATATTCAGTGCCAACCTTAATGATTTCGCATAAACTTCCATATTTTCACCTAATCTCTAAAGTTGGAAATTGGTCGAAAAATCGTCAAAAACCAAAGGTTAACCCCTCTACTATACGGTGAAAATTTCGATCTCAAAAATCTCTTCCAATTTCAACCTAAAACTACTGTAATCAATTGCAAACTAAATAATTTAGCCTAAACTTTCCTATTTTCACCTTATTTCGAAAGTTGCAAATTGGTCGAAAAATCGTCAGAAACCAAAGGTTAACCCCTTTACTTTTTGGTCAAATTTTCCCACCTAAAATTTTCAACGTAATTTCGCTCGAAAACCACTCAAATCACTGCAAAACTAGCTTTTATGCAATAAACTTTCATATTTTCACCTTATTTCGAAAGTTGCAAATTGGTCGAAAAATCGTCAGAAACCAAAGGTTAACCCCTTTACTTTTTGGTCAAATTTTCCCACCTAAAATTTTCAACGTAATTTCGCTCGAAAACCACTCAAATCACTGCAAAACTAGCTTCTATGCAATAAACTTTCATATTTTCACCTTATTTCGAAAGTTGCAAATTGGTCGAAAAATCGTCAGAAACCAAAGGTTAACCCCTTTACTTTTTGGTCAAATTTTCCCACCTAAAATTTTCAACGTAATTTCGCTCAAATACCACTCAAATCACTGCAAAACTAGCTTCTATGCAATAAACTTTCATATTTTCACCTTATTTCGAAAGTTGCAAATTGGTCGAAAAATCGTCAGAAACCAAAGACTAACCCCTTTACTTTTTCGTCAAATTTTTCCACATAAAATTTTCAACGTAATTTCGCTCAAAAACCACTCAAATCACTGCAAAACTAGCTTTTATGCAATAAACTTTCATATTTTCACCTTATTTCGAAAGTTGCAAATTGGTCGAAAAATCGTCAGAAACCAAAGGTTAACCCCTTTACTTTTTGGTCAAATTTTCCCACCTAAAATTTTCAACGTAATTTCGCTCGAAAACCACTCAAATCACTGAAAAACTAGCTTTTATGCAATAAACTTTCATATTTTCACCTTATTTCGAAAGTTGCAAATTGGTCGAAAAATCGTCAAAAACCAAAGGTTAACCCCTTTACTTTTTGGTCAAATTTTCCCACCTAAAATTTTCAACGTAATTTCGCTCAAATACCACTCAAATCACTGCAAAACTAGCTTCTATGCAATAAACTTTCATATTTTCACCTTATTTCGAAAGTTGCAAATTGGTCGAAAAATCGTCAAAAACCAAAGACTAACCCCTTTACTTTTTCGTCAAATTTTCCCACCTAAAATTTTCAACGTAATTTCGCTCGAAAACCACTCAAATCACTGCAAAACTAGCTTCTATGCAATAAACTTTCATATTTTCACCTTATTTCGAAAGTTGCAAATTGGTCGAAAAATCGTCAGAAACCAAAGGTTAACCCCTTTACTTTTTGGTCAAATTTTCCCACCTAAAATTTTCAACGTAATTTCGCTCAAATACCATTCAAATCACTGCAAAACTAGCTTCTATGCAATAAACTTTCATATTTTCACCTTATTTCGAAAGTTGCAAATTGGTCGAAAAATCGTCAGAAACCAAAGACTAACCCCTTTACTTTTTCGTCAAATTTTTCCACATAAAATTTTCAACGTAATTTCGCTCGAAAACCACTCAAATCACTGCAAAACTAGCTTTTATGCAATAAACTTTCATATTTTCACCTTATTTTGAAAGTTTCAAATTGGTCGAAAAATCGTCAGAAATCAAAGGTTAACCCCTTTACTTTTTGGTCAAATTTTCCCACCTAAAATTTTCAACGTAATTTCGCTCAAATACCACTCAAATCACTGCAAAACTAGCTTCTATGCAATAAACTTTCATATTTTCACCTTATTTCGAAAGTTGCAAATTGGTCGAAAAATCGTCAAAAACCAAAGACTAACCCCTTTACTTTTTGGTCAAATTTTTCCACATAAAATTTTCAACGTAATTTCGCTCGAAAACCACTCAAATCACTGCAAAACTAGCTTTTATGCAATAAACTTTCATATTTTCACCTTATTTCGAAAGTTACAAATTGGTCGAAAAATCGTCAGAAACCAAAGACTAACCCCTTTACTTTTTGGTCAAATTTTCCCACCTAAAATTTTCAACGTAATTTCGCTCAAATACCACTCAAATCACTGCAAAACTAGCTTCTATGCAATAAACTTTCATATTTTCACCTTATTTCGAAAGTTGCAAATTGGTCGAAAAATCGTCAAAAACCAAAGACTAACCCCTTTACTTTTTCGTCAAATTTTCCCACCTAAAATTTTCAACGTAATTTCGCTCGAAAACCACTCAAATCACTGCAAAACTAGCTTCTATGCAATAAACTTTCATATTTTCACCTTATTTCGAAAGTTGCAAATTGGTCGAAAAATCGTCAGAAACCAAAGGTTAACCCCTTTACTTTTTGGTCAAATTTTCCCACCTAAAATTTTCAACGTAATTTCGCTCAAATACCATTCAAATCACTGCAAAACTAGCTTCTATGCAATAAACTTTCATATTTTCACCTTATTTCGAAAGTTGCAAATTGGTCGAAAAATCGTCAGAAACCAAAGACTAACCCCTTTACTTTTTCGTCAAATTTTTCCACATAAAATTTTCAACGTAATTTCGCTCGAAAACCACTCAAATCACTGCAAAACTAGCTTTTATGCAATAAACTTTCATATTTTCACCTTATTTTGAAAGTTTCAAATTGGTCGAAAAATCGTCAGAAATCAAAGGTTAACCCCTTTACTTTTTGGTCAAATTTTCCCACCTAAAATTTTCAACATAATTTCGCTCAAATACCACTCAAATCACTGCAAAACTAGCTTCTATGCAATAAACTTTCATATTTTCACCTTATTTCGAAAGTTGCAAATTGGTCGAAAAATCGTCAAAAACCAAAGACTAACCCCTTTACTTTTTCGTCAAATTTTTCCACATAAAATTTTCAACGTAATTTCGCTCGAAAACCACTCAAATCACTGCAAAACTAGCTTTTATGCAATAAACTTTCATATTTTCACCTTATTTCGAAAGTTACAAATTGGTCGAAAAATCGTCAGAAACCAAAGACTAACCCCTTTACTTTTTGGTCAAATTTTCCCACCTAAAATTTTCAACGTAATTTCGCTCAAATACCACTCAAATCACTGCAAAACTAGCTTCTATGCAATAAACTTTCATATTTTCACCTTATTTCGAAAGTTGCAAATTGGTCGAAAAATCGTCAAAAACCAAAGACTAACCCCTTTACTTTTTGGTCAAATTTTTCCACATAAAATTTTCAACGTAATTTCGCTCGAAAACCACTCAAATCACTGCAAAACTAGCTTTTATGCAATAAACTTTCATATTTTCACCTTATTTCGAAAGTTGCAAATTGGTCGAAAAATCGTCAGAAACCAA
The DNA here is from genome assembly GCA_030142905.1 of Heliopora coerulea. NCBI lineage: Eukaryota > Metazoa > Cnidaria > Anthozoa > Scleralcyonacea > Helioporidae > Heliopora > Heliopora coerulea. The sequence goes on along the minus strand of JASJOG010000007.1, from coordinate 2,425,295 downwards.
AGACTAACCCCTTTACTTTTTGGTCAAATTTTCCCACCTAAAATTTTCAACGTAATTTCGCTCAAATACCACTCAAATCACTGCAAAACTAGCTTCTATGCAATAAACTTTCATATTTTCACCTTATTTCGAAAGTTGCAAATTGGTCGAAAAATCGTCAGAAACCAAAGACTAACCCCTTTACTTTTTGGTCAAATTTTTCCACATAAAATTTTCAACGTAATTTCGCTCAAAAACCACTCAAATCACTGAAAAACTAGCTTTTATGCAATAAACTTTCATATTTTCACCTTATTTCGAAAGTTGCAAATTGGTCGAAAAATCGTCAGAAACCAAAGACTAACCCCTTTACTTTTTCGTCAAATTTTTCCACATAAAATTTTCAACGTAATTTCGCTCGAAAACCACTCAAATCACTGCAAAACTAGCTTTTATGCAATAAACTTTCATATTTTCACCTTATTTTGAAAGTTTCAAATTGGTCGAAAAATCGTCAGAAATCAAAGGTTAACCCCTTTACTTTTTGGTCAAATTTTCCCACCTAAAATTTTCAACGTAATTTCGCTCAAATACCACTCAAATCACTGCAAAACTAGCTTCTATGCAATAAACTTTCATATTTTCACCTTATTTCGAAAGTTGCAAATTGGTCGAAAAATCGTCAAAAACCAAAGACTAACCCCTTTACTTTTTGGTCAAATTTTTCCACATAAAATTTTCAACGTAATTTCGCTCGAAAACCACTCAAATCACTGCAAAACTAGCTTTTATGCAATAAACTTTCATATTTTCACCTTATTTCGAAAGTTGCAAATTGGTCGAAAAATCGTCAGAAACCAAAGACTAACCCCTTTACTTTTTGGTCAAATTTTCCCACCTAAAATTTTCAACGTAATTTCGCTCAAATACCACTCAAATCACTGCAAAACTAGCTTCTATGCAATAAACTTTCATATTTTCACCTTATTTCGAAAGTTGCAAATTGGTCGAAAAATCGTCAAAAACCAAAGACTAACCCCTTTACTTTTTGGTCAAATTTTTCCACATAAAATTTTCAACGTAATTTCGCTCGAAAACCACTCAAATCACTGCAAAACTAGCTTTTATGCAATAAACTTTCATATTTTCACCTTATTTCGAAAGTTGCAAATTGGTCGAAAAATCGTCAGAAACCAAAGACTAACCCCTTTACTTTTTGGTCAAATTTTCCCACCTAAAATTTTCAACGTAATTTCGCTCAAATACCACTCAAATCACTGCAAAACTAGCTTCTATGCAATAAACTTTCATATTTTCACCTTATTTCGAAAGTTGCAAATTGGTCGAAAAATCGTCAGAAACCAAAGACTAACCCCTTTACTTTTTGGTCAAATTTTTCCACATAAAATTTTCAACGTAATTTCGCTCAAAAACCACTCAAATCACTGAAAAACTAGCTTTTATGCAATAAACTTTCATATTTTCACCTTATTTCGAAAGTTGCAAATTGGTCGAAAAATCGTCAGAAACCAAAGACTAACCCCTTTACTTTTTCGTCAAATTTTTCCACATAAAATTTTCAACGTAATTTCGCTCGAAAACCACTCAAATCACTGCAAAACTAGCTTTTATGCAATAAACTTTCATATTTTCACCTTATTTTGAAAGTTTCAAATTGGTCGAAAAATCGTCAGAAATCAAAGGTTAACCCCTTTACTTTTTGGTCAAATTTTCCCACCTAAAATTTTCAACGTAATTTCGCTCAAATACCACTCAAATCACTGCAAAACTAGCTTCTATGCAATAAACTTTCATATTTTCACCTTATTTCGAAAGTTGCAAATTGGTCGAAAAATCGTCAAAAACCAAAGACTAACCCCTTTACTTTTTCGTCAAATTTTTCCACATAAAATTTTCAACGTAATTTCGCTCGAAAACCACTCAAATCACTGCAAAACTAGCTTTTATGCAATAAACTTTCATATTTTCACCTTATTTCGAAAGTTGCAAATTGGTCGAAAAATCGTCAGAAACCAAAGACTAACCCCTTTACTTTTTCGTCAAATTTTTCCACATAAAATTTTCAACGTAATTTCGCTCAAATACCACTCAAATCACTGCAAAACTAGCTTTTATGCAATAAACTTTCATATTTTCACCTTATTTCGAAAGTTGCAAATTGGTCGAAAAATCGTCAGAAACCAAAGACTAACCCCTTTACTTTTTGGTCAAATTTTCCCACCTAAAATTTTCAACGTAATTTCGCTCAAATACCACTCAAATCACTGCAAAACTAGCTTTTATGCAATAAACTTTCATATTTTCACCTTATTTCGAAAGTTGCAAATTGGTCGAAAAATCGTCAGAAACCAAAGGTTAACCCCTTTACTTTTTCGTCAAATTTTTCCACATCAAATTTTCAACGTAATTTCGCTCAAATACCACTCAAATCACTGCAAAACTAGCTTCTATGCAATAAACTTTCATACTTTCACCTTATTTCGAAAGTTGCAAATTGGTCGAAAAATCGTCAAAAACCAAAGACTAACCCCTTTACTTTTTCGTCAAATTTTTCCACATAAAATTTTCAACGTAATTTCGCTCGAAAACCACTCAAATCACTGCAAAACTAGCTTTTATGCAATAAACTTTCATATTTTCACCTTATTTCGAAAGTTGCAAATTGGTCGAAAAATCGTCAGAAACCAAAGACTAACCCCTTTACTTTTTCGTCAAATTTTCCCACCTAAAATTTTCAACGTAATTTCGCTCAAATACCACTCAAATCACTGCAAAACTAGCTTTTATGCAATAAACTTTCATATTTTCACCTTATTTCGAAAGTTGCAAATTGGTCGAAAAATCGTCAAAAACCAAAGACTAACCCCTTTACTTTTTGGTCAAATTTTCCCACCTAAAATTTTCAACGTAATTTCGCTCGAAAACCACTCAAATCACTGAAAAACTAGCTTTTATGCAATAAACTTTCATATTTTCACCTTATTTCGAAAGTTGCAAATTGGTCGAAAAATCGTCAGAAACCAAAGACTAACCCCTTTACTTTTTGGTCAAATTTTCCCACCTAAAATTTTCAACGTAATTTCGCTCAAATACCACTCAAATCACTGCAAAACTAGCTTTTATGCAATAAACTTTCATATTTTCACCTTATTTCGAAAGTTGCAAATTGGTCGAAAAATCGTCAGAAACCAAAGGTTAACCCCTTTACTTTTTCGTCAAATTTTTCCACATCAAATTTTCAACGTAATTTCGCTCAAATACCACTCAAATCACTGCAAAACTAGCTTCTATGCAATAAACTTTCATACTTTCACCTTATTTCGAAAGTTGCAAATTGGTCGAAAAATCGTCAAAAACCAAAGACTAACCCCTTTACTTTTTGGTCAAATTTTCCCACCTAAAATTTTCAACGTAATTTCGCTCGAAAACCACTCAAATCACTGAAAAACTAGCTTTTATGCAATAAACTTTCATATTTTCACCTTATTTCGAAAGTTGCAAATTGGTCGAAAAATCGTCAGAAACCAAAGGTTAACCCCTTTACTTTTTGGTCAAATTTTCCCACCTAAAATTTTCAACGTAATTTCGCTCGAAAACCACTCAAATCACTGAAAAACTAGCTTTTATGCAATAAACTTTCATATTTTCACCTTATTTCGAAAGTTTCAAATTGGTCGAAAAATCGTCAGAAACCAAAGGTTAACCCCTTTACTTTTTGGTCAAATTTTCCCACCTAAAATTTTCAACGTAATTTCGCTCAAATACCACTCAAATCACTGCAAAACTAGCTTCTATGCAATAAACTTTCATATTTTCACCTTATTTCGAAAGTTGCAAATTGGTCGAAAAATCGTCAAAAACCAAAGACTAACCCCTTTACTTTTTCGTCAAATTTTTCCACATAAAATTTTCAACGTAATTTCGCTCGAAAACCACTCAAATCACTGCAAAACTAGCTTTTATGCAATAAACTTTCATATTTTCACCTTATTTCGAAAGTTGCAAATTGGTCGAAAAATCGTCAGAAACCAAAGACTAACCCCTTTACTTTTTCGTCAAATTTTTCCACATAAAATTTTCAACGTAATTTCGCTCAAATACCACTCAAATCACTGCAAAACTAGCTTTTATGCAATAAACTTTCATATTTTCACCTTATTTCGAAAGTTGCAAATTGGTCGAAAAATCGTCAAAAACCAAAGACTAACCCCTTTACTTTTTGGTCAAATTTTCCCACCTAAAATTTTCAACGTAATTTCGCTCGAAAACCACTCAAATCACTGAAAAACTAGCTTTTATGCAATAAACTTTCATATTTTCACCTTATTTCGAAAGTTGCAAATTGGTCGAAAAATCGTCAGAAACCAAAGACTAACCCCTTTACTTTTTGGTCAAATTTTCCCACCTAAAATTTTCAACGTAATTTCGCTCAAATACCACTCAAATCACTGCAAAACTAGCTTTTATGCAATAAACTTTCATATTTTCACCTTATTTCGAAAGTTGCAAATTGGTCGAAAAATCGTCAGAAACCAAAGGTTAACCCCTTTACTTTTTCGTCAAATTTTTCCACATCAAATTTTCAACGTAATTTCGCTCAAATACCACTCAAATCACTGCAAAACTAGCTTCTATGCAATAAACTTTCATACTTTCACCTTATTTCGAAAGTTGCAAATTGGTCGAAAAATCGTCAAAAACCAAAGACTAACCCCTTTACTTTTTCGTCAAATTTTTCCACATAAAATTTTCAACGTAATTTCGCTCGAAAACCACTCAAATCACTGCAAAACTAGCTTTTATGCAATAAACTTTCATATTTTCACCTTATTTCGAAAGTTGCAAATTGGTCGAAAAATCGTCAGAAACCAAAGACTAACCCCTTTACTTTTTCGTCAAATTTTCCCACCTAAAATTTTCAACGTAATTTCGCTCAAATACCACTCAAATCACTGCAAAACTAGCTTTTATGCAATAAACTTTCATATTTTCACCTTATTTCGAAAGTTGCAAATTGGTCGAAAAATCGTCAAAAACCAAAGACTAACCCCTTTACTTTTTGGTCAAATTTTCCCACCTAAAATTTTCAACGTAATTTCGCTCGAAAACCACTCAAATCACTGAAAAACTAGCTTTTATGCAATAAACTTTCATATTTTCACCTTATTTCGAAAGTTGCAAATTGGTCGAAAAATCGTCAGAAACCAAAGACTAACCCCTTTACTTTTTGGTCAAATTTTCCCACCTAAAATTTTCAACGTAATTTCGCTCAAATACCACTCAAATCACTGCAAAACTAGCTTTTATGCAATAAACTTTCATATTTTCACCTTATTTCGAAAGTTGCAAATTGGTCGAAAAATCGTCAGAAACCAAAGGTTAACCCCTTTACTTTTTCGTCAAATTTTTCCACATCAAATTTTCAACGTAATTTCGCTCAAATACCACTCAAATCACTGCAAAACTAGCTTCTATGCAATAAACTTTCATACTTTCACCTTATTTCGAAAGTTGCAAATTGGTCGAAAAATCGTCAAAAACCAAAGACTAACCCCTTTACTTTTTGGTCAAATTTTCCCACCTAAAATTTTCAACGTAATTTCGCTCGAAAACCACTCAAATCACTGAAAAACTAGCTTTTATGCAATAAACTTTCATATTTTCACCTTATTTCGAAAGTTGCAAATTGGTCGAAAAATCGTCAGAAACCAAAGGTTAACCCCTTTACTTTTTGGTCAAATTTTCCCACCTAAAATTTTCAACGTAATTTCGCTCGAAAACCACTCAAATCACTGAAAAACTAGCTTTTATGCAATAAACTTTCATATTTTCACCTTATTTCGAAAGTTTCAAATTGGTCGAAAAATCGTCAGAAACCAAAGGTTAACCCCTTTACTTTTTGGTCAAATTTTCCCACCTAAAATTTTCAACGTAATTTCGCTCAAATACCACTCAAATCACTGCAAAACTAGCTTCTATGCAATAAACTTTCATATTTTCACCTTATTTCGAAAGTTGCAAATTGGTCGAAAAATCGTCAAAAACCAAAGACTAACCCCTTTACTTTTTCGTCAAATTTTTCCACATAAAATTTTCAACGTAATTTCGCTCGAAAACCACTCAAATCACTGCAAAACTAGCTTTTATGCAATAAACTTTCATATTTTCACCTTATTTCGAAAGTTGCAAATTGGTCGAAAAATCGTCAGAAACCAAAGACTAACCCCTTTACTTTTTCGTCAAATTTTTCCACATAAAATTTTCAACGTAATTTCGCTCAAATACCACTCAAATCACTGCAAAACTAGCTTTTATGCAATAAACTTTCATATTTTCACCTTATTTCGAAAGTTGCAAATTGGTCGAAAAATCGTCAGAAACCAAAGGTTAACCCCTTTACTTTTTCGTCAAATTTTTCCACATCAAATTTTCAACGTAATTTCGCTCAAATACCACTCAAATCACTGCAAAACTAGCTTCTATGCAATAAACTTTCATACTTTCACCTTATTTCGAAAGTTGCAAATTGGTCGAAAAATCGTCAAAAACCAAAGACTAACCCCTTTACTTTTTCGTCAAATTTTTCCACATAAAATTTTCAACGTAATTTCGCTCGAAAACCACTCAAATCACTGAAAAACTAGCTTTTATGCAATAAACTTTCATATTTTCACCTTATTTCGAAAGTTGCAAATTGGTCGAAAAATCGTCAGAAACCAAAGACTAACCCCTTTACTTTTTCGTCAAATTTTTCCACATAAAATTTTCAACGTAATTTCGCTCAAATACCACTCAAATCACTGCAAAACTAGCTTTTATGCAATAAACTTTCATATTTTCACCTTATTTCGAAAGTTGCAAATTGGTCGAAAAATCGTCAGAAACCAAAGGTTAACCCCTTTACTTTTTCGTCAAATTTTTCCACATCAAATTTTCAACGTAATTTCGCTCAAATACCACTCAAATCACTGCAAAACTAGCTTCTATGCAATAAACTTTCATACTTTCACCTTATTTCGAAAGTTGCAAATTGGTCGAAAAATCGTCAAAAACCAAAGACTAACCCCTTTACTTTTTCGTCAAATTTTTCCACATAAAATTTTCAACGTAATTTCGCTCGAAAACCACTCAAATCACTGCAAAACTAGCTTTTATGCAATAAACTTTCATATTTTCACCTTATTTCGAAAGTTGCAAATTGGTCGAAAAATCGTCAGAAACCAAAGACTAACCCCTTTACTTTTTCGTCAAATTTTCCCACCTAAAATTTTCAACGTAATTTCGCTCAAATACCACTCAAATCACTGCAAAACTAGCTTTTATGCAATAAACTTTCATATTTTCACCTTATTTCGAAAGTTGCAAATTGGTCGAAAAATCGTCAAAAACCAAAGACTAACCCCTTTACTTTTTGGTCAAATTTTCCCACCTAAAATTTTCAACGTAATTTCGCTCGAAAACCACTCAAATCACTGAAAAACTAGCTTTTATGCAATAAACTTTCATATTTTCACCTTATTTCGAAAGTTGCAAATTGGTCGAAAAATCGTCAGAAACCAAAGACTAACCCCTTTACTTTTTGGTCAAATTTTCCCACCTAAAATTTTCAACGTAATTTCGCTCAAATACCACTCAAATCACTGCAAAACTAGCTTTTATGCAATAAACTTTCATATTTTCACCTTATTTCGAAAGTTGCAAATTGGTCGAAAAATCGTCAGAAACCAAAGGTTAACCCCTTTACTTTTTCGTCAAATTTTTCCACATCAAATTTTCAACGTAATTTCGCTCAAATACCACTCAAATCACTGCAAAACTAGCTTCTATGCAATAAACTTTCATACTTTCACCTTATTTCGAAAGTTGCAAATTGGTCGAAAAATCGTCAAAAACCAAAGACTAACCCCTTTACTTTTTGGTCAAATTTTCCCACCTAAAATTTTCAACGTAATTTCGCTCGAAAACCACTCAAATCACTGAAAAACTAGCTTTTATGCAATAAACTTTCATATTTTCACCTTATTTCGAAAGTTGCAAATTGGTCGAAAAATCGTCAGAAACCAAAGGTTAACCCCTTTACTTTTTGGTCAAATTTTCCCACCTAAAATTTTCAACGTAATTTCGCTCGAAAACCACTCAAATCACTGAAAAACTAGCTTTTATGCAATAAACTTTCATATTTTCACCTTATTTCGAAAGTTTCAAATTGGTCGAAAAATCGTCAGAAACCAAAGGTTAACCCCTTTACTTTTTGGTCAAATTTTCCCACCTAAAATTTTCAACGTAATTTCGCTCAAATACCACTCAAATCACTGCAAAACTAGCTTTTATGCAATAAACTTTCATATTTTCACCTTATTTCGAAAGTTGCAAATTGGTCGAAAAATCGTCAAAAACCAAAGACTAACCCCTTTACTTTTTCGTCAAATTTTTCCACATAAAATTTTCAACGTAATTTCGCTCGAAAACCACTCAAATCACTGCAAAACTAGCTTTTATGCAATAAACTTTCATATTTTCACCTTATTTCGAAAGTTGCAAATTGGTCGAAAAATCGTCAGAAACCAAAGACTAACCCCTTTACTTTTTCGTCAAATTTTTCCACATAAAATTTTCAACGTAATTTCGCTCAAATACCACTCAAATCACTGCAAAACTAGCTTTTATGCAATAAACTTTCATATTTTCACCTTATTTCGAAAGTTGCAAATTGGTCGAAAAATCGTCAAAAACCAAAGACTAACCCCTTTACTTTTTGGTCAAATTTTCCCACCTAAAATTTTCAACGTAATTTCGCTCGAAAACCACTCAAATCACTGAAAAACTAGCTTTTATGCAATAAACTTTCATATTTTCACCTTATTTCGAAAGTTGCAAATTGGTCGAAAAATCGTCAGAAACCAAAGACTAACCCCTTTACTTTTTGGTCAAATTTTCCCACCTAAAATTTTCAACGTAATTTCGCTCAAATACCACTCAAATCACTGCAAAACTAGCTTTTATGCAATAAACTTTCATATTTTCACCTTATTTCGAAAGTTGCAAATTGGTCGAAAAATCGTCAGAAACCAAAGGTTAACCCCTTTACTTTTTCGTCAAATTTTTCCACATCAAATTTTCAACGTAATTTCGCTCAAATACCACTCAAATCACTGCAAAACTAGCTTCTATGCAATAAACTTTCATACTTTCACCTTATTTCGAAAGTTGCAAATTGGTCGAAAAATCGTCAAAAACCAAAGACTAACCCCTTTACTTTTTCGTCAAATTTTTCCACATAAAATTTTCAACGTAATTTCGCTCGAAAACCACTCAAATCACTGCAAAACTAGCTTTTATGCAATAAACTTTCATATTTTCACCTTATTTCGAAAGTTGCAAATTGGTCGAAAAATCGTCAGAAACCAAAGACTAACCCCTTTACTTTTTCGTCAAATTTTCCCACCTAAAATTTTCAACGTAATTTCGCTCAAATACCACTCAAATCACTGCAAAACTAGCTTTTATGCAATAAACTTTCATATTTTCACCTTATTTCGAAAGTTGCAAATTGGTCGAAAAATCGTCAAAAACCAAAGACTAACCCCTTTACTTTTTGGTCAAATTTTCCCACCTAAAATTTTCAACGTAATTTCGCTCGAAAACCACTCAAATCACTGAAAAACTAGCTTTTATGCAATAAACTTTCATATTTTCACCTTATTTCGAAAGTTGCAAATTGGTCGAAAAATCGTCAGAAACCAAAGACTAACCCCTTTACTTTTTGGTCAAATTTTCCCACCTAAAATTTTCAACGTAATTTCGCTCAAATACCACTCAAATCACTGCAAAACTAGCTTTTATGCAATAAACTTTCATATTTTCACCTTATTTCGAAAGTTGCAAATTGGTCGAAAAATCGTCAGAAACCAAAGGTTAACCCCTTTACTTTTTCGTCAAATTTTTCCACATCAAATTTTCAACGTAATTTCGCTCAAATACCACTCAAATCACTGCAAAACTAGCTTCTATGCAATAAACTTTCATACTTTCACCTTATTTCGAAAGTTGCAAATTGGTCGAAAAATCGTCAAAAACCAAAGACTAACCCCTTTACTTTTTGGTCAAATTTTCCCACCTAAAATTTTCAACGTAATTTCGCTCGAAAACCACTCAAATCACTGAAAAACTAGCTTTTATGCAATAAACTTTCATATTTTCACCTTATTTCGAAAGTTGCAAATTGGTCGAAAAATCGTCAGAAACCAAAGGTTAACCCCTTTACTTTTTGGTCAAATTTTCCCACCTAAAATTTTCAACGTAATTTCGCTCGAAAACCACTCAAATCACTGAAAAACTAGCTTTTATGCAATAAACTTTCATATTTTCACCTTATTTCGAAAGTTTCAAATTGGTCGAAAAATCGTCAGAAACCAAAGGTTAACCCCTTTACTTTTTGGTCAAATTTTCCCACCTAAAATTTTCAACGTAATTTCGCTCAAATACCACTCAAATCACTGCAAAACTAGCTTCTATGCAATAAACTTTCATATTTTCACCTTATTTCGAAAGTTGCAAATTGGTCGAAAAATCGTCAAAAACCAAAGACTAACCCCTTTACTTTTTCGTCAAATTTTTCCACATAAAATTTTCAACGTAATTTCGCTCGAAAACCACTCAAATCACTGCAAAACTAGCTTTTATGCAATAAACTTTCATATTTTCACCTTATTTCGAAAGTTGCAAATTGGTCGAAAAATCGTCAGAAACCAAAGACTAACCCCTTTACTTTTTCGTCAAATTTTTCCACATAAAATTTTCAACGTAATTTCGCTCAAATACCACTCAAATCACTGCAAAACTAGCTTTTATGCAATAAACTTTCATATTTTCACCTTATTTCGAAAGTTGCAAATTGGTCGAAAAATCGTCAGAAACCAAAGGTTAACCCCTTTACTTTTTGGTCAAATTTTTCCACATCAAATTTTCAACGTAATTTCGCTCAAATACCACTCAAATCACTGCAAAACTAGCTTCTATGCAATAAACTTTCATACTTTCACCTTATTTCGAAAGTTGCAAATTGGTCGAAAAATCGTCAAAAACCAAAGACTAACCCCTTTACTTTTTGGTCAAATTTTTCCACATAAAATTTTCAACGTAATTTCGCTCGAAAACCACTCAAATCACTGCAAAACTAGCTTTTATGCAATAAACTTTCATATTTTCACCTTATTTCGAAAGTTGCAAATTGGTCGAAAAATCGTCAGAAACCAAAGGTTAACCCCTTTACTTTTTCGTCAAATTTTTCCACATAAAATTTTCAACGTAATTTCGCTCAAAAACCACTCAAATCACTGAAAAACTAGCTTTTATGCAATAAACTTTCATATTTTCACTTTATTTCGAAAGTTTCAAATTGGTCGAAAAATCGTCAAAAACCAAAGGTTGACCCCTTTACTTTTTGATCAAATTTTCGCAACTAAAATTTTCAACGTAATTTCGCTCGAAAACCACTCAAATCACTGCAAAACTAGCTTCTATGCAATAAACTTTCATATTTTCACCTTATTTCGAAAGTTGCAAATTGGTCGAAAAATCGTCAGAAACCAAAGGTTAACCCCAAAGGAAATACCAAAGAAAGGTCATCTAAGAAGAAGCCAACCGAAACACACAGATTTGCACCAAAATCCTCCCTTCCAGTCTGGCCACAATAACCTTCACTCACCTTTCACTTCCATCATGAACCTACCACCACCAAATATTCGTATGCAACATGGCAGGAAAGGAAATGTACCACCACCCCCCTTAATCCACCATGATGGCTTTACAAACCCACTACCACCTCAACTAGTTAGATTAATACGGCAACTTTATGGATATCTCAACATATAACAAATTGTAAGTTGACTTTACATTTTCTATCCATCTACTTTATCTATCTGTCCTGCTTAGTTTATTGAACATTAGTAACATCTTCCCAACTTCTAAATAATCTAGAAAATTTTAGAATTTAAATGCAGATTTTAAGAAGAATTATTTTTTTAGCATTCTCTACCAAATAATTAGGATTAACTTAAATGAGCACTGAAATTTCATTTAGCACTTGGAACATTAATGGTATATTTAATAGGGTCCTTGGAGATAAAACCAAAAACAAGGACCTGATTGATGCTATCTCCAAAATTGATTTTGTGATTCTAACTGAAACATGGACAAACACAAGTTTAAACATTCCAGGATTTGAGGCTATTGTTTCTCAAACAGCTAAACCAGTTACTAACCAGGCATGTCGACAATCGGGTGGCATTAGCCTGTTTTTCAAAAGCAAATTTAAACAATATGTAAGTATTATTAAGAATACAAAAAACTTTCTATGGAGCAAACTCTCCAAAGAAATCTTGAACTCTGACCAAGATTTATACATTTGTGGTACATACATACCACCAGAAAAATCAAAATACTTTGACAATGAAATTTTTGAAGAACTTGAAAATGATCTCATCTTTTTCTCATCACGAGCAAATATAATACTCCTTGGTGATTTAAATGCAAGGACAAACAAACTTGAAGATTTTGTATCAAGTGAAGGAAGTGATCACATCCATGATGCTAGTGATCACTCCCTTCAATTACCAGAAAGACAAAACTTTGATTCAACAACCAATAACCATGGAAAACAACTGATTGATATTTGCAAAAGTACTGACATGAGAATTCTTAATGGTCGGACAAATGGTGACTCCTTGGGAAGACATACTTTTCATGGTAAAAATGGAAACAGTACTGTCGATTATATCATCTGTAACCAAAGCTTAATGCCAAAAGTTAAACATCTAGTTGTAAAATCCCCTACCTATCTATCTGACCATAGCCAAGTCATCACTTGGATAAATTTAAATAAGACATATAATTATGCATCTAATGATACCCTCATGCAACCCCCTTTATCCAAATTACCAACTCAGTATGTTTGGACTGATGAATCAAGTAAGACTTTTAAGAAAGAATTAAAGTCACTTGAGTTACAAACGAAACTAAACACATTCCTTGATAGTGTTTTCTCCTCTGACAGAGAAAGCATTAACAAATGTGTTAATGAATTTCAAAATATCATAAACCTTGCATCAAAAAAATCCCTTAAAATTAAAAGAAAGAAATATAGACAGAAAATTAATAATGTTGCAAACAAAAAATGGTTTGATAAAGATTGTAGATTTAAAAGACATCAGCTAAGAAAACTTGCTAATCAGAAACATAGAGACCCTAATAATAATGAAATCAGAACTGCATACCATACAGCTCTGAGAGATTATAAAAATACCCTAGAAATAAAAAAGGACAATTTTCACTTCAATAAAATCCAAGAACTTGAAAATGCTAGCAAAGATCCAATGGTATTCTGGAAAACACTCAGAAATAGCAGTGATGATCTTGGTTTTAATGAAACTAAGAAAATGCCACAACCAAGCGAGTGGCTTCATCATTTTGAAACATTGCACTCAGAACATAAGCTAAAAAAGGAGCAAGAGGAAATCCTTGCAAGCCTGAAGAACTATGAAAAAACTAAAGACCTGTTTAATGAACTTGATGGAGCTATCACTGCAGATGAACTGGTAAAAGCAGCAAAAAAATTAAAATCAAGAAAAACTGCTTATACTGACAAAATTAAGAACGAAATGATAAAAACTAGCGTTGAAATTCTTTCCAAAGGTTTTCTAAAAGTATTCAACAACATTTTAACTTCGGGGAAACTTCCAGAAATGTGGACTGAGGGCCTAATAATCCCGATCCACAAATCGGGAAACTTACTCGATCCCGATAATTATCGAGGTATTTATGTTTCTAGTTGTATGGGCAAGCTATTTTGCTCAATTTTAAATAATAGATTAATAAACTTTGCCAACGAAAAGAAATTAATCCATCCTACTCAAATTGGATTTATGCCAGGAAATAGAACGGCAGACCATGTTCTCACTCTGAAAACTTTACATGATAATTACGTTAAACATAGTGAGAATGAAAAAATCTACACATGCTTTGTCGATTTTAGAAAAGCCTTTGATTCTGTTTGGCATCAAGGTTTGCTCTACAAATTGTTAAAAAACAACATAGGAGGACATTTCTACGATTTAATCCAAGACCTCTACTCGAACACAAAATGTGCAATAAAAATGTCAGAAAACAGGACACCTTTTTTCTCATACAACAAGGGGGTCCGTCAAGGATGTATTTTAAGCCCTCTGTTATTTAATTTGTATATAAACGAACTCCCAAGACTTTTCAAACAAACGCAATCAGACCCATTTACATTACCAAACGGAACTACTATAAACAGTCTCCTGTATGCGGATGATCTAATTATACTCTCAAGATCGAAATCAGGTTTACAAAATTGTCTAAACCAACTGCACAATTGGTGTAGTAAATGGCTAATGGAAGTCAACATCAAAAAAACGAAAGTGATGGTATTACAAAAACACAATTCAAAATCCCCAAATCTTCATTTCCATATTGGAAATAAAAAGATAGATATAGTCAAAGAATATATCTATCTTGGCCTCAAACTTGTACCAAATGGCAAATTTAAACTTGCTCAAAGACAATTAAGCGAAAAAGCTCTGCATGCTCTCTTCAAAATCCGTAAACATTTAGACTTCCAAAAGCTTTCACCTAAAACAGCTACAAAAATTTTTGACTCGATCATTTCCCCCATTCTACTTTACAACTCAGAAGTCTGGGGAGTATACGAAAAAAACGACTTTAACAAATGGGACAATGCAGAAGCAGAAAAAATTCATTTAAAATTTTGCAAGTTATATTTGGGTGTAAACAGAAAAGCAAACAATATAGCTTGCAGAAGCGAACTTGGGAAATACCCTCTTCTGATTGCAATTAAAAAGAATATTATTGACTACTTCAAACATATCCTTAAACTAGACGACAACTCAATCGTAAAACAATCCTTCCTAATGTCAAAACAACTATATAATAAGGACAAAGAATCCTTCTACACCAACGCCATAACCATGCTAAAACCATTCTATGATAATTCAAGAAATTTCGAAAGTGATCTAATCAACTATAATACGAAAACTATAGTAAATAGGATGAAAGAAAAATATGTTGAATTCTGGAGACATAAAATGAATAACACCTCCAAACTGTCCTTCTTTTGTACATTTAAAAACGAATACAAAATGGCAGAATACTTATCCATAATTAAAAATCCAACAATAAGGAGGACATTCTCTCAATACAGAGTAAGCAACCATAAATTAGAAATTGAACGAGGAAGATACGAAAATGTTCCCCGTGAACAACGTATCTGCAAACTTTGTAACTCTGATGTAGTGGAAAACGAATACCATTTCGCTTTAACCTGCCCGAAATACGAAGATTTGAGAAAAAATTCTAATAATATTCTTAAAAATATCTTTTATCTCAATGCTACAACAGAAAGCAAGCAGAGACTCCTTGAACATGTGATATCTTCAGACGATCCAGTTCTGGTTAACCTGCTTTCTAAACATATCTTTCTTTGCTTTACTGAAAGAAACGATAGTCTCAAATCCAGGGAAGATTAATAGGGTTAGTAAATAGGCCTAAAACATCAAAAATACTCATACCAACATCTATATCATTTTTATAACTATTTTAATAGATACATTATCTGTGTAATTTAGATAATAGTAAACTTTCACTTCTATCTACTAGTTAATATTAATGTATACGTAGCTTAGCAATACCTGTATTTAGGTCATGCAAGTCAAGCTTTAATTAAACCTTAAACCTTAAACCTTAAAACCCCTTTACTTTTTGGTCAAATTTTCCCACCTAAAATTTTCAACGTAATTTCGCTCGAAAACCACTCAAATCACTGAAAAACTAGCTTTTATGCAATAAACTTTCATATTTTCACCTTATTTCAAAAGTTGCAAATTGGTCGAAAAATCGTCAGAAACCAAAGGTTAACCCCTTTACTTTTTGGTCAAATTTTCCCACCTAAAATTTTCAACGTAATTTCGCTCGAAAACCACTCAAATCACTGCAAAACTAGCTTTTATGCAATAAACTTTCATATTTTCACCTTATTTCGAAAGTTGCAAATTGGTCGAAAAATCGTCAAAAACCAAAGACTAACCCCTTTACTTTTTCGTCAAATTTTTCCACATAAAATTTTCAACGTAATTTCGCTCAAAAACCACTCAAATCACTGCAAAACTAGCTTTTATGCAATAAACTTTCATATTTTCACCTTATTTCGAAAGTTGCAAATTGGTCGAAAAATCGTCAGAAACCAAAGGTTAACCCCTTTACTTTTTGGTCAAATTTTCCCACCTAAAATTTTCAACGTAATTTCGCTCAAATACCATTCAAATCACTGCAAAACTAGCTTCTATGCAATAAACTTTCATATTTTCACCTTATTTCGAAAGTTGCAAATTGGTCGAAAAATCGTCAGAAACCAAAGACTAACCCCTTTACTTTTTCGTCAAATTTTTCCACATCAAATTTTCAACGTAATTTCGCTCGAAAACCACTCAAATCACTGCAAAACTAGCTTTTATGCAATAAACTTTCATATTTTCACCTTATTTCGAAAGTTGCAAATTGGTCGAAAAATCGTCAAAAACCAAAGACTAACCCCTTTACTTTTTGGTCAAATTTTCCCACCTAAAATTTTCAACGTAATTTCGCTCGAAAACCACTCAAATCACTGCAAAACTAGCTTCTATGCAATAAACTTTCATATTTTCACCTTATTTCGAAAGTTGCAAATTGGTCGAAAAATCGTAAGAAACCAAAGGTTAACCCCTCTTTACTTTTTAGTCAAATTTTCCCACCTAAAATTTTCAACGTAATTTCGCTCAAAATACCACTCAAATCACTGCAAAACTAGCTTTTATGCAATAAACTTTCATATTTTCACCTTATTTCGAAAGTTGCAAATTGGTCGAAAAATCGTCAGAAACCAAAGGTTAACCCTTTACTTTTTGGTCAAATTTTCCCACCTAAAATTTTCAACGTAATTTCGCTCAAATACCACTCAAATCACTGCAAAACTAGCTTTTATGCAATAAACTTTCATATTTTCACCTTATTTTGAAAGTTTCAAATTGGTCGAAAAATCGTCAGAAATCAAAGGTTAACCCCTTTACTTTTTGGTCAAATTTTCCCACCTAAAATTTTCAACGTAATTTCGCTCAAATACCACTCAAATCACTGCAAAACTAGCTTCTATGCAATAAACTTTCATATTTTCACCTTATTTCGAAAGTTGCAAATTGGTCGAAAAATCGTCAAAAACCAAAGACTAACCCCTTTACTTTTTCGTCAAATTTTTCCACATAAAATTTTCAACGTAATTTCGCTCGAAAACCACTCAAATCACTGCAAAACTAGCTTTTATGCAATAAACTTTCATATTTTCACCTTATTTCGAAAGTTGCAAATTGGTCGAAAAATCGTCAGAAACCAAAGACTAACCCCTTTACTTTTTCGTCAAATTTTCCCACCTAAAATTTTCAACGTAATTTCGCTCAAATACCACTCAAATCACTGCAAAACTAGCTTTTATGCAATAAACTTTCATATTTTCACCTTATTTCGAAAGTTGCAAATTGGTCGAAAAATCGTCAGAAACCAAAGGTTAACCCCTTTACTTTTTGGTCAAATTTTTCCACATCAAATTTTCAACGTAATTTCGCTCAAATACCACTCAAATCACTGCAAAACTAGCTTCTATGCAATAAACTTTCATACTTTCACCTTATTTCGAAAGTTGCAAATTGGTCGAAAAATCGTCAAAAACCAAAGACTAACCCCTTTACTTTTTGGTCAAATTTTCCCACCTAAAATTTTCAACGTAATTTCGCTCGAAAACCACTCAAATCACTGAAAAACTAGCTTTTATGCAATAAACTTTCATATTTTCACCTTATTTCGAAAGTTGCAAATTGGTCGAAAAATCGTCAGAAACCAAAGGTTAACCCCTTTACTTTTTGGTCAAATTTTCCCACCTAAAATTTTCAACGTAATTTCGCTCGAAAACCACTCAAATCACTGAAAAACTAGCTTCTATGCAATAAACTTTCATATTTTCACCTTATTTCGAAAGTTGCAAATTGGTCGAAAAATCGTCAGAAACCAAAGGTTAACCCCTTTACTTTTTGGTCAAATTTTCCCACCTAAAATTTTCAACGTAATTTCGCTCAAATACCACTCAAATCACTGCAAAACTAGCTTCTATGCAATAAACTTTCATATTTTCACCTTATTTCGAAAGTTGCAAATTGGTCGAAAAATCGTCAAAAACCAAAGACTAACCCCTTTACTTTTTGGTCAAATTTTTCCACATAAAATTTTCAACGTAATTTCGCTCGAAAACCACTCAAATCACTGCAAAACTAGCTTTTATGCAATAAACTTTCATATTTTCACCTTATTTCGAAAGTTGCAAATTGGTCGAAAAATCGTCAGAAACCAAAGACTAACCCCTTTACTTTTTCGTCAAATTTTTCCACATAAAATTTTCAACGTAATTTCGCTCGAAAACCACTCAAATCACTGAAAAACTAGCTTTTATGCAATAAACTTTCATATTTTCACTTTATTTCGAAAGTTTCAAATTGGTCGAAAAATCGTCAAAAACCAAAGGTTGACCCCTTTACTTTTTGATCAAATTTTCGCAACTAAAATTTTCAACGTAATTTCGCTCGAAAACCACTCAAATCACTGAAAAACTAGCTTCTATGCAATAAACTTTCATATTTTCACCTTATTTCGAAAGTTGCAAATTGGTCGAAAAATCGTCAAAAACCAATGGTAACCCCTTCAGTTTTGTGTGAAATTTTCGAATTCAAAAATCTATTGGAATTTTAACCTAAAACGACTGGAATCAGTGGAAAAGTAAATGATTTCGCCTAATCTTTCATAGTTTCTGCTTACTTGAAAAGTTGGAAATTGGTCAAAAAATCGTGAAAAACCATGGGTTAACTCCTATACTTTTCGGTGAAATTTTCCATCTCAAAAATATCTTCGGATTTTAACCTTGAATGACTGCAATCAGTGCCAAACTAAAGCATCTTTGGCTGAGTTAAGTCTGGACAAAGTGAAGAAGTCATCAAGGCAAAGGGTGGTCACTGGAAGTATTACAATGCTTAAATTAACACGTGTGATCAGTAAAAGGTGCTAAATAGAGATAACTGATCACTCCAAATCATACAGTATTAGTATTTTGACCCTTCATTGTTCCAACATAATGTAGAATCAAGTATTATGTTACTGTGTGTGTAAAATTTAGGATGAAATAAAATGCACATGTCTTGCCCTGATAAGGTTATGTTCACAGTTTCTACAAGACTTATATCTCAGTGTCTTATCAATAGCTTTATCATGTCCCGTTATTGCAATATTTGAGTGGTGTACTGTAGGTAAATGCATATCATTTAAAATAGAATGACTAAAAATTGTCCATTTGAAGAGGAGTCATGAAAAAAAAGGCTTGGCAACCACACTGCCAATCAGCAACCATTCAGGAAGACTCAAATCAGCTAGAATATGGTGTATCTTGCAAGTAACTTGAATAAAACTGTTCAAGGAAAGACAAATAATTTAATTTGTCTGAATAAAAAAATGACGTAATTGAGTTGCCATGCCTGAAGGAAGGACTCCAGCTGACTTGGTTTATCTTAAAGTACAGATGGTATCTGATGCAAGTTTAAATATTGACTCAATTTAAGTTCAGTGAATGACTTCAGTCAACTTAATTCGATACTTGATGACCAAGGGACTTAGTTCAACTCAAATCTCATATTATTGTGACTCAGTTCCAACATTGATTATTTCTATATGAATAAACCATTAATGCATTAAAGGACAAGGGTACACTTTGATATTTTACTCTGGCTACTAGCTTATGATTGTACTTGCCACAGGGATGAGTCCTGGGTGTTAAAGCATTAAACAAGGAATTCTATCCCATCAAAATCTATTTGTGATAAACTGTCTAGAGTGGCAACTGTAAACAGTTTTTCAGTAAAAGTTTATACTTAAACTGAAAAAAGGCCAACTGAGAAAAGATGTGTCTCATCAACATCTAAAATCTTTAAATGTAAATGTAAGTAGTCTTCAATCCCTTACGTTAGTCCATCTGTACTTCCTGGTTCACTTAAAAAATTCAATATCTGGTTTTCCTAATAAAGGCAAAAGAAATATCTCTTAATATACAATCAACTTGACACACCAACATTTAATACATCTATTGATGTAATCTTCTACTCATCACCTCTCAGTTTTGCACTTCTTCTTAGATATCAAAGTATGTTAACTAACCAGTAATTTATGTAGTAACCTTACAGGTACAAGACTCATGCCTTGAAATTTTTTTGCAATGCCAAACTTTGCTCTAGCATTAGCCAAACCTGCTCCTACAGCCCTGCATACACTTGATCATGTATGACAGTTGACAACCTTTGTCACATGGAAACACTCTGAAGGGAACTGTACATTGCCACTTAATTATTGTGACATCTTGAAACTATGGCTGTAATGGTTGGTTTTTGAGTCATGCAACAACATAAAACAACACATGACAAATGGCCATATTAGTGGCACATTAACCCATGAAGGAGCAACAGGGCACTTTAATATTGTACACTGGCTAACACCAGACAATTTCAATTGTCAAAAGAATGAGCCCAGTCTTAATCAGTTAATATATCTGATAAAAAAACCCAAAAACATGTTTGTGGCAAGGGATCTGCAGCCAAAAATGTGCTAGGGAATCCACACCACTTGCTTAACTGAATCAGGACAGGATACAGGTACCCCTTTCTCCTGAATACACACAAGCCTTTCACTGAGAGGCATGCAATCACACATGCCTGCCTCCACACATGCCAGAAAAGTTTGAGACATGCTTTCAATCACATGCCTAGAAAATCAAAAGCATTTTCACCACAATTGGTCATATTGTGTGTGTGAAGAAACAACTTGTCCCTCTACTCTATGTTGGCTAATTGCTTTCCTGTTGCATTGTTTGCACCTTCTCTGGATCATCTACATATCAAAATAAATTTCAAAGTCTCCATCAACACTTATGAAATCATGATTAGCCAACAGCATGACACATTCATTTGAGTTGATTTGTTTGTTTTTTTTTTTGACTAAGTGAGTTCTTGTCAGCTTGTTTCCTTTCCCAAACATTAAAAGATTTACCAATACTGTAAGGCATCAAAAATACTGAAAGACAAAAGAGGAAATTCCGTCGACACAGAGGCATTTAAAAGTTGGGGTAAGCAGAGCATCTTTGGAGTAAAAACTGTAGTGCATGCTTTGACTGGGCTTATAATGGTATATTTTACATGGTGGATCCTTGGCCTAAAAAATGAGAAAGACTTTATGAACAGTTTGCTGGTGAAAGGTAGGCCAAGAATTGCAGCATGCTCATTTATTGATGGAACAATCTCTGTGACAAAGTATTGGGTATGTTTAGTGACAACTGAAGATATCTGATTTAGGTTTTACTCTTGATCTTTTTAGCAATATGTTTTTCTGAAAACTATTGAATGTTGTGAATGACTTTCATTTCTTAGACTACCAGACACTTGAATTTAAAGGTCATGTAACTGCCATGGCAAAGGAAAGTAGTCAATTTCAAAAACATGAGAACACTTTTTGAAGACATGTCTTGACAAGACTTATGCCACCTTCAGTTTAGAGAGTGATGCTTGTAGGGCTTTTAAAAGGAATTACAGAATGAATAAATTAACTTATTACTGTGATGGCATGCTAAGATGATTAATTACAATAACAATATGTTGTGTGATGACTTAAAAAACTCATTAAGAATTCATGAGGAAAACACAAAAGAAAATCATAACCACATCATATCTTTATGTGTAATAAAGACATATGTGACTTTATCCTGAATTTCTCTTCAAATTTTCCTCAATATTTTTCACCTTAGAAAACAGAAATTGCCAAACTTATGTAAGGAATTAGTATATGAAATGTTTTGTTTTATCAGCCATTCAAAAACTCGCAGTAAGTGGTTTATCAGACCAAAACACTTGGCTATTGCCTCACATTTTATATCTGATAAAGCACTCCTGCTCATTTCTTAAACATTACTAAAAGAAGGTGGGAGATCAAAGGAACACCTTCCTCTGTTCATACTTATCATTTGATACTCCCTCTTTCAGTCATCACACAACATATTGCCATTGTAATTAATCATCTTAGCATATTTTCACAGTAATTAGTTAATTTATTCATTCTGTAATTCCTATTTAAAGCCTTACAAACATTGCCCTGCAAACTAAAGATGGCATATGTCTTGCTAAACCATGTCTTTGAAAAATATTCCTGTGCTTTTGAAATTTGTAACTGTCCTTTTGCTAACAAGAAGTTTTGAAAAGGACGGTAGTTTTATTACCAGGTTCAGAAAAGATTATTTACAAAATATGCGAAAAAAAAAGAGATGGTAAAAGTTACTCAGAATTGCTAAGGAGTTAAACTAGCTGAGTAATTTAGCAGCTATGTAAAAAGGAAAGACATCTTGCTTTGCTATGCTGTTGTGACTCATGAACTAATATAACAAAATTTTTATCTGTATATAGCTTCATTGTTTAAATGCATTTTGATACATCCAGTAATATAATTTTTTCTTCCTTTCTTTCCATTTTCTATGCTGTTGTGACTTCTGAATTAATACAACAGTCTTTACATCTAGATATTTGATTGTTTACTTGTTTGAATGTTGATGCATTTTGATTTACCCCAAACCCTCTATGTATTATAGGCTATGATTTACAACTAAATATAACTTCACATGCCACTGCACACCTACACATGCAGTGCTCAGCATGCCTGCCATTTTCCTCAGTCAGTAAAAGGTTCATAGAACTGTATTTAAAACCAATGCATAGCCCTTGTCCCTCCGCTTCTGTGTTGCATTCCAGAAATGGTTCAGGATTTGATGCAATCCATTGGGGTGACAGTTCAGAGCAAATCTTGATTTTTGAGTGTTGTCCCAAATTTCCCAAGTGCATTCAAAACTGAATAGAGGATGCCAAATCATGAACCATTTATTTTACAAAATAGAGTCAGACACAAAATAACAAAAAGCAAGCTGTATTTCACCGATTAAAAATTACTTGCTCTTTATACTGTATGTCAAAAATTTGAAACAGTTTTGACTGGCCAAGATTAGGTGATTCTCAAGAACATTTTTTTAAAGATGTTTGCCTGTGCTTTTTTCCTGTGCTTCATCAAGAGTGGAGCAAAAATAACACACAATCAGAAGCAGTATTATATTAAATCTTCACCATTATTAATATATAAATTTGCAATTACGTTCGATTG
The DNA here is from genome assembly GCA_030142905.1 of Heliopora coerulea. Taxonomy (NCBI): domain Eukaryota; kingdom Metazoa; phylum Cnidaria; class Anthozoa; order Scleralcyonacea; family Helioporidae; genus Heliopora; species Heliopora coerulea. Next base: position 2,401,946 of record JASJOG010000007.1, on the reverse strand, counting down.
ATACACCAATTATTTGTTAGATGATATTCTCCCTTCAGAATGGGTTACAAAAGCTAACACAGATCACTGCAGTTTCAATGTACGGGCTTTCAAGCCCTCATACTGTAATCTGCTGTTCATTGATCATAGTAGACTCTCAGCCCCCCTTTCCCCCATGAAAAATTACTCCTACACCACTACAATAACATTAAACTCTAAAATTACTGGAACAATTAGGATGGGAACCACTAAAACAATAAAGAAAAAGGTTAAAGTTAAAATCATGTTTAAAGTACTTAACAACATGGGGCCAGAATGTCTGAACAGACTATTTACTTTCAGACAAGACATTTTAAGTCACAATCTTCGTGACAGCTCTTCTAAATTATGTTTGCCACAACCCTGCACTAATAATAGGAAAAAAAGTCTCATGTTTGATGGTGCCTCAATATGGAACTCCTTACCATCAAACATAAGACATAGTAAATCCTTTTCAAGCTTTTCAATCCTTTTTCAAGCTTCCAAGCAAAAAATTGCTGCTAGTGTTGCTACAAACTAAAATTTTCTCTATAACTAGGTAAATAAGGTAACCACCATGTGTAATATAGCTAAGTACTGTTCATACAGTATTTTTTCTCTTTCTATTCTTAAACAATGTAAATTTTGTTGTATCGTTTTACACGCCCATCGTGGAAACCAGCTTTGCTGACGATGTTAGCGTGGTTAAATAAAAATGCTATTGCTACAACTACTACCACCACTACCACTACGCTAAGCACGTGCAGGATGGCAAACGCGCTTGTTATCGAGCTGGATAATTTTGCTTCTTTGTCCACTTCAAAGTGAGTGAAGAACAATAGGTTCTTTACCTTGAAATACTTCGTTTTTCAACCATTTTCAATTTTTCAGTGAACGTTCTGGACCTAAAACATCCAAACATTAATCTGTCTTTGCACAGCCATCTTGAATTGCCATCTTGCCTGCTCTCTTTGAAGCAGACCAACCCAAACATTTGCCTCGTGGTTAAACCGCTTGAACTTCCAAGAGAGCTAAAACAGTAAAACGATTGGCCAACTCAACAATTTGGCTGCTGTGAAGTGCTCTTTGGCCTCATTGTTATCCAATGATAAAAAGCATATTAATCGCGCCTAAATACAAATTAAAAGTACTTATCCACCTCCACCATGCCTCCACTTTGGTGAATAATTAACTTTACTTTAGGGCTCTTTGAGTTCATCCCGTTATGAATCTTTTAGAACCACAACATGAAGTGTTTCACACCAACGTATTGAACCAAACCAAAAAACGTTCATGCAATGTGAAACGTTTGTGAATTATCAATATAGATAACCTTCCGCAGACACCAAAATCAGAAAACTCATTCAAAGGTTCCTTCAAAACAAAGAACAACACCGTCTTTCCACCAATTGAGGGTCTGTAGGCACTGGACTGTCTTTACCACTCTGTTATATTCTTTCAAAAACTAAAGAGATATTAAATACTTACTAACCGAGAGTGAGGTCCATACGGGAAAGTATTTACCTGAGGTTTTCGTACAGAGCGAGTGACGAAGGCGCTAGGTCTGTACGAAAAAACAGAAGGCAAATACTTTCGAGTACAAAACGAAAAAACAAGCTTCATAAGGAATTTACTGTATGGCTTTCGGTTGGTTTCCTTGCCCATTTTAAACTGGGTTTTCGTCTTAAGATGTTGCTGTTTACCGTACCTCGTTTCTTGCTCGTCTTGCTCCTTGTCTCCACCAGTTAAACATGTATTGGCCGCACTTTTAGACAATTAGCTTTGAACTAAAGCAGTAATAGTGTCCTACCACATTTTATCATTCGATATTTTTCATTGTAGATGATTAATTCTTAAACTTCATTGAAGCCAGCCCGAAGATTTTCCCGCCTAAACTTACCAGTCCGGAATAAAAAGCGTACGGCAGTGATGGAACCGGTCGGTCCAATGTCGTAAAATGTCGGACACTTCAGCAACCAATCAGCATGCGCAATTTTACAAGCATACCGAATAACATTACAAATAATTCATTATTGCCCATCTGTCTGCAATCATACCATCTGCAATCTATCCAAAACATTCATTACTATAACCCTGAAGGCTGTTGGTGTACGATGTGCTTCTTGTCTGCCTATGTGAGCAAAAAGTAACATAAATCTTAATATGATCGATTCTTTTTGACCGCCAGTGTATATACTGTAAGTGTATATATATATATATATATATACATACAGGGAACTAAAAATGTAAAAACAAGCCATCTTTAGTTCCCCATCTATATTGCTATATTATGTATATTTTATTTGTAAATATAGCTCTACTCATCGTGTTCTCTTCGTTTTTCCTGTTGATAATGTCATCCTCGGCTTTGTGTATATATAAACAGCAGCGTGTTTATAATTTAATAGGTTTGACGATGACTTTGAAATAAGGTCGAAATATTACCGTTTACATCGTCTTGTTTTCACTTAAATCTTAAGTCTTCAACATGTTGTTTTTCGGAGTTTGTTTCTTGCTCTATTTCGCGATTAATTCTGACCGTCTGTTGAGGAGCGTGGATTTATCGGTATTAAGAATACAGAGTTTTTCTGTTGGGCATAAATTACAGTTTGATGGATTTCCTTTATATAGGGTTGCTGTTCTGAAATAAATGGTAAATAAAAATAAATGGTACGCGGCCAATCATAAGTCACTTTCTCCGGACCAGCTTTTATAAATAGTTAATCTTTTTAGCATTTTAACCTTAGTCTGATGATCGCTTTTAGCATGAAACTGCAGTAACTTTTAATTCATCCATATTAACAGTTTTAAACATTTTATCTGGCCCTATTCTTGTATCAAGCATTCTTAGATCAGGTGAACACTGGATTCTTCCGTTTGTCTGTCTATATATATATATATATATATATATATATATATATATGTGTGTGTGTGTGTGTGTGAGTAAATTTCATCTTACTAAGTGTAGATGTTTGTAAGCTTGGATATATGTATGATGGAAAGCTTGTTCCCAAGCTTTTATCTCAGAAAACGTCTGAGCTCCCCAACGGGAATCGAACCCGTGTCTCCCGATTGCCGGTACGGTTGTTTTAGCACTACACTATAGGGTCTCAGACGGCAAGTATGATGTTAATTCGGGACCTGGTTCGTAATATATATATCCAATATTAATATTGGACATTGCCGTCTGAGACCCTATAGTGTAGTGCTAAAACAACCGTACCGGCAATCGGGAGACACGGGTTCGATTCCCGTTGGGGAGCTCAGAAGTTTTCTGAGATAAAAGCTTGAGAACAAACTTTTCATATATATATATATATAATATACGAGATAGAGTTGGTTTGAGAAAAGAGTGCTCAATGCGTTATTTGGCAGAGCAGGATTTACAGAATTTAGCTTAAAATATTGTCACAACTCTGAGTTTCACGCTTGTCGTAGATCTTCAGATGACTGAGGGAGTTCTGCTACAACTGTAGCAGAATCTTGGAAGCACAATCACATCGTTTAGAAAGAGGTTTAACAATCACAAGAGCTCGTTAGTAAGATATAGAAAAGGTCAGAGGAGAATAGCTGGGGAGCATTTATATGCACATTTTTTCAGCAGGGACATCAGGGATTGGAGGAGATTAGAATAATGATAATTGATAAAACGGATGTAAGTAAGCCTGAGGAGAGGGAGGGGTTTTGGGCGTATAAATTGAGTACATTCATTCCAAATGGACTCAATCTTAGGGATTTTACTTAATTATGAATTTTAATTAGTTGTTTAATTTATATTTAAGTGGATTACTGACTTCTGTATTGCGACCTTGAGAAAGGGGCTTACCCCGAAACGTCGGAGATGAAATAAAAAATTTTTAAATGAGTTTTTTATGGTTTTTTCATGTGAAGTTTAAACTCCGGAATTGTATCGGCTATTTGATTTTATTATATATATATATATATATATATATATATATATATATGTCAGTAAAGGTTAGTAAATCCATTAACATATTCTATAGAAGTGTGTTGTGATTGGTTTTCACCGAAAAATCCTCAGCTGGGCTCTTATCTTTTGTCAAACGCAATGTAGTTATGTACTATGAAATAAGGTAACAAAGTAGCTACTGTGGGACTAAGTTGAATTTTTGAAGGCGTTCAAGGAGTTTTTAGAATTGAGTACCAGATAAATTTCAGAAACCACACTGATTATTTTAATCAAGTGCACAACAATGGAAACTTCGAGGCTCCGTCGTTGCACAGGGTTTGACCTCAACCACATGGCATTATGGAGTGAGTCTTGCCTCGTTCATCCATAGATATCTCGGTGACTAAATAGAACAGGAATGGACTGCCCTCGTCACGAAGTAACAAGGACAATCGGTGCAAATGTAAACGTAGTCTTTCAAAGCATAATCAGTGAAAGAAAGCAACATTTGCATGGATATATCTTTCGATTATTAGAATCCACATGGTTTACAACTATTTAGATTTTTGTGACATGAGAAAAAAGTAATCCCATCTGAAATCACAAGATATTTGACGACGTGTGTGGCCCTGACTTTGAGCAGTATTGCCTAAAAATATTCAGCTACTTCTTGTCCGGTGTCTGAGTGGAGGAATCGTCTTCATCTTGGACCTGCATGTGGTACTTGTAAGTCTTCTCTGTTGTCTGGAGAGAACCTGGGGTTTTAAATAAAGGATTCGACTAAATATTTATTTACTAAATAATCGCAGCCTTGTCTGTGATTGACGATGTACCGTCCTCTCTTAAACTGGCCGAAGCACAATACTTCCTTTCCGGTGTAATCTCAGCAATTAAGCAGAAAGTGACACGAGCACGCTGCGGGTCTTCAAATGCAAACTTTGAGGTCAGAGAAATCCACGTTAAGAATAACACCTATTACCTACTTCAATTGCACTCTAATTTTTCTGGCTTAGTCGAAACTGTAGTGGCACGTGACAATATCAACCAATGCCACGAAGCTATAGCAGTAGATAAAACTATTGGCTGACTAGTGAAGTTCACATTTTAGTGAACAAAAATGACCAATAAGACGGACTTCGAGGCTGAAATGTTTCTCTACTCTAGCAAGAGTACACCTTAACTAAGTTTCAGAAGTTACGTTACCTGAAGAAAGATCAAACGTTCTTCCTTTAACTTTCCTTTCATGGCTCAGAGGTGACAACCAGTTGAATACGGAAGAGACAATGGGAACTTGGCGAAGCAGACCCTGGAAAATAACATGACCGTCATCGTAAACAAAGTGGCGTCGTAGGTTCATCATATGAAAAACAAGAAGCATGAAAATATAGAACAGTTATTCACGATGGTTCCCTCAGAGGCCAAGGCGATTCTCACGTGTATGTTTTACTGAGCCTACAATCTTGGATAAAATTGCCGAGACAATTTTACTCGATTAACAGAATTTGCAAATTGTTCTTACATTTGGGCATCCCTCCCCCTAACCCCCTTCGTTCCAATGCTGTTTTTTGTGGTGTGAGCTCACGAACACTTAACATTGTTAAAGGGGGAGGGGGAGGGGCGAAGGACATTTTTTACAGACGTTTCCGTCGTGAAGAAAGAAGTAAGCATGATGTCCTTGTCTGTCTCAACAGGTTTTGTCCAAGATTGTAGGCGCAGAACTAGTGACGTTCGGAAAGGCAATTATTTCCTTCCTCTTCTTCAGATCGTTCAAATGCTGGGCTGCGAGACAGAGAAGCCCCCGGACAAAGGCTGAATATTGTGACAGAAAATTTCCCTTTCCAATTTCTAGGTATTTCATGAATTTTACCACCAATTTGATCATGAAGCAAACCAGTACCGCTACAATACGTAATCCTTTTACTCTAAGATTAATGTTTGAATACCCAGACAAAACCAACGCACGATCGCCTGTTTACCAGTCGAAATTTCTAAATATGCAAGGAAGTAATAAAGGAAGTGATGTGGTCTTTGATTTGAACAAAATGAAGCAGTCATCAACGCAACGTCTATAATAAAGAGGATTAAAATGAGCGGGACAGTTTCTGAGTCAATTTTGTTCATAGTATGAGAGAAAGATGTTGGCAAATAAAAGACCAAGTGGCCAACTTCTCGAACAGTCATTTAAAAATTGTCATTTTATATTTGGTGGTAAGTTTTATGATCAAATTGAGGGAGTTGCCATGAGCTCACAACTTGGTCACTTCAGGGGCGTCGCGAACCCACTTTGATCGGGGGGTGTCCAGTTGAATTTGCCCGAATATTCTATTTTTCATAAAATTGCCTGAATTTTATTGGAAGGGCATTAGGACATAACCACAAATGTAATAGGACATAACCACAATATTAGATCATAACCACAAATAAGATAATACAATACAATACAATACAATACAAATACAATAAAGTAATTGCAATGATTAGTAAATGACTTTAGCTTGTTAAAAAAAGCTAAACAGTTTGTACCTCAAGATACTTTAATCACCATGTATAATGCACTGGTGTTGCCCCATTTCAACTATTGTTCTACTGTATGGCATGATGGTAACAATTCTAATATAGATAAACCATTCAAATTGCAGAAGCGCGCAGCTATGATTATTACTGGATCTACATATGAAATTCGGTCAGTCGAAATCTTTAATAACTTAAAATGGTCTCCCGTCGTCAACACTTTGAATCAACGTGAATCGATAATGATGTACAAAATACTTAAGGGTTTAGCACCAAACTATTTGTCACAATTGTTCAACACATGTAATAACCACTATTATAACTTACGGAGTAATAACACCAATCTTATATTAAATAAACCAAAAACTAATTTCCTAAAGAGAAGTTTTTCCTATAGAGGAGCTGTGCGTTGGAACAGGTTAGATGAACATATACCAAACAATATTAATATAGACCTTGAAAGCATTCAAAAATCTGTCAGCCAACCAGTGAATAGTTCACTTATTTTATTTTGTAAATAGCTATATGTAGTTTGAAATACAGGTATGTAATATATTAGCTTAATGTTTAAATAACATTAAATAATAATAACACGGTCGCCGTCTTACCGATACGCGTGACGCCAAAAGTATATGTACATAGACTGAGTCCTCTGAATGACTGATACACTTACAGTCATATAGACTATTGATTATAGTACATTAGTACACACATGTACACACAGTATCTAACTTTATGGCGTTACTTTATTACGTTAAACTTAGATGTCCAACTTTATCGCCATAAAGTTAAACAGCTAATTTTATGGCGATACTTTCTTTTCGTAGCTTTACGCTCCATTGCTTTTCAGTAATGGCGTTTTTCCGACGTCATACCGGTGGCCCAAATGATCGAACGTTGGTATTTCGCCAAAAACGGTGAAAACCGGAAAACTTCGCGAAGCAAACTGCAAAAAGGTCTTCAACGTTTGTAAAGTTGAAACAACGCTATACTCCCGCTTTAAACATCACACCAAAATTAAGGCTACAGATTTTTTCTAAATTTTACTGTCATGGACTCCATAGTTTGCCCGAATCTAATATTTCTATCGTCCATTTTGCTCGAATTTTCCCGGTTTTTAAAACTTTGGGGAGTGTTACACCCCAATACCCCCCACTAGCGACGCCCCTGGGTCCCTTATTTGCCAACATCTTTCTCTCATACCTCGAACAAAATTGGCTTAGAAACTGTCCCGCTCATTTCAAACCTCTTTATTATAGCGGCGTTCTTGAGGTATACACCATCTAAAAGATAGACAAAAAGCTTTTTGTCTATCTTTTAGATGGTGTATACCTCAAGAACGCCGCTGCTTTATCGAAGCTACCTACACTGGACCCCCGCGCCTTAGAATTCCTCTTTATTATAGACGTTACGTTGACTGCTTTATTTTGTTCAAATGCGAGGAACTCTTCACACGTGATCCAGTAGTGGTCCAGCAAAAATTTATAAATCAGACTTAAAATGTTGACTACACTTCCTGCACGCTTTCAGGAAGATTATCCCAGCAAAGGAAATGGAGATGCTTGATGCTTACCTCCTCCATAAGAATATCGTTGGAGTCCTGAACAAGGTCATGTTGGGCAGCTTCAATTCCTTTTCGAATCACTTCTGCCATTTTTTCTAGAAACTAAATGTTATTGCAGATGTGGAAAATTTGCAGATGAAAAAACAAGAATAGGAAATTGAAAAATACAAAAAAAAAAAAAAAAAAAACAAACAAAAAACGACTAGAAGTCAATATGGTCAGTTTATGTCTTGCGCGGAGTATTTTTCTGGGTTAAATCCCAGATATTTTCCATCATAAGGTTCTCCAACGTTCTTGATAAGAAAAAGAAATTACCAAGTCACCTTTGAAGATTCTTGCACTTCTTTTACTGTCTTCTCCAAAAGTTCTATGAGTTCTTGCACACTGACTGCTCGGTTAACCTTTGTGTAAGAAAATAAAGTACTTAAGGGGAAATTATTAATGCTATGTTATATAAACGGATCTCCGTCCAGGTGGACATATGAGTGGACATATTAACAGATGCATATACTGATATGATGTCCTGGTAAGTATGCGGGTTTTAATTGATATATGGCGGAGTGGAATAACTGATATAGAGTTGTTTGAAATCATGGATCGCAAGACTTATGAATAGTCTTACAGCGTCTATTCTCTTTAGGCGTTTAAAATTTAGTGTTGGCCTTTCGATGGCCTAAGATTCACACGATTGCTTGGTATCCTTCCGTAACCTTAGATATCTAAGACATGCTCTAAGGGACGGCAAAATCGCTCTTACATACCAGCCCAATTTTTATACACACACGTCCGTCGGGAGTTTCTCCTTTAGAGAACACACTTTTGTCTGATAATTTTTGTAAGACGTCTAAGTTAAGTTCGTCCAGTTCCTGTTGCTTTGCTGGAGATAGATTCTTTAACTCCTTGTTCTTCCAATATTGAGGAATGAATCTTTAAAAGACAAATAAGATGGCAATGCTCAAGATTGATTGGGTCTCAAAAAGACCAAGCAAACGTTGGTAACTGGTGAAAATTTCGGAGTCGTGCCTGCCAAAGCGAAGCGCCTGCTTTGTACAACCGGCTCCTGGTGTATGTAACAGACTGTTGACAGTCTATGCACAAAGATATCCGCTTATGATTGGCTATAGTTTGTCCTCGATACTCTCGTCAGTTTAACACATACTCCAAGATGTCAATCGCGAGGCACAAAATCGCAAGAGAAAATGTGTCTTATAAGGTCCTAGATCTTATTGCAAATCTATGTTCAATTTCACAAGACTGCAACCTTAGTCCATCAGCAGCCTGTAAGCCTAAGAATTGTTAAATTCAAGATGAATGTTACGCACGGGAAGCTTGGAAATATCACGGATGATGGTTGGACCTTCGTCCAGCTCGTATCTCAGAAAAACGATAATAGTGTGTGGAAGAGTCACTACTTACAGCCATTATTTTAAACGTGAATTTTCAGGTACTTACTGGATGCCACCAACTCCGGGGAACTCGGGAAGGTCAACTAAAACAACATCTGGTTTACCCTCCACAGCAGCGTGTAGTCCAATACGATCTGTGAGGGTAGCGTCAAAGGCACTCTGAAATGAAACAAATTAAGTCACTGGTTTAGAATGAACGGAGAAATATAAAAACAATTGAAACACAGAATTACAAGGTACACTACCGTGTGAATAGTAATGACGAGCAAAAACCCAGAGCCAGTCGACAATTTGAAAAAATACAAAATAAAACAAAATCCGAGGAAGAATTAACATCTTGAGAACTAAGGATGCGAGTCAAAATCATGATGAATAATTATCGGTTATAGTTCGGTTTTATACCATCAGACCAATTGACGGTTTTGAAATAAAACCCAAATATTAAATTTACCTAACAATTATTCGTCTTGATTTTGACTCGTATGTTGAGTTTTCAAAACGATGGGGAATTTGATAGCATTGTTTGGACGGGGCTTCAATTACGGACAGAAAGGAAAACATCAATCTTAAAGTCGAAAAAGAGCCTGGAACTTTTAAGTCAACAACCTGTTTTTCCACCCTTCACAAAGACCTTATTTTAGTCTGAGATAACTTACGATTTTTGCTTCAAGACATTTTATGAAGTGATCGATTGAATCATTTGTTGTCCCCGACACTAAAAGGAAAATAAAACGAAAGTTCAGGCATGTCTCAAAACCATACAACTGTGAAAGAGCAAAAGCCTTCAACCATTTCACCCGACATCACGTCATATGGATTCAACATATTGATAATAAGTTGATTTGGTGTGGGTCCAGCTTGGTTGCATGTACTTTACCACCTACTGCTTCTTGGTATGAATGTAATTTCAAGCTCTCTCTACCATCATAACGAAGGTGATGGGGGATGTAAGTTAAAAGTTCTCTTCATTTTCACACGTAACATAGCTATGGACTGTCTGTGTTTCGTAGCATCATGGCTTGTCAAAAACTCAACCCCCTCCCAGCCAAATCTTGAAAGCACCAGCGGGGGCAGTTATCTTTGCGTATATAAAACCCTCACTGTCGTATATAAAACCCTCACTGTCCTATATAATCCTCACTGTTCTATCGTTTTAAGCACTTACACTCAGCCGAAACTAGCGGGTTGAACCGAAGACACCAGCCAACACCACTGACGGGTATCAAATCAATGGTAACATGAGGTGCTTCTTGTGCCAGGCCAGCGACTAACTGAAACAGAAAGCAAGAATTTCATTCTACAGATGTGTATAAACAAGATTCAACGAGCTCAAACTAGAAAGATCATTCTCCAGATTTATGTAAGCTCTTCCTCATGGATTCTGTACAAGATGAAGCCAGCAAACGTAAACAACCTATCAGCCACAACAAATTTTATATTTCAGAAAGGTTTGTACTGTCGTAGATCCAACGTAAGGGCAGGAAAGCTCATGGAGTACCTTCATAATCCCAAACAATTACCGGTTCCCCTTATAAAGTCAGTTGAATACAACTATCACAACACTTTGTGTTTTTTTTTATTTCCACGTAACCATTGAATTCCCAAAGCAAATGGAAAGACAGTTGCTCCGATTAACATAACAAACAAGATTTTGAAAGGCATTTTGGCAGTTGTATTCAACAAATGAATTAAGGTAACGAAAACACTACACTTGAACAGCCTTTGTTGAGATCTAGAAAGTGACATCCCTTATGGGGTTTGGCCGTCATTACAATTCAACATAAATCTAAACTTGAGACTTCACCGAAAACAGCTAGGATTTAATTCAACAGCAGTATGCAGTATTTACCATTTTATTAAATGAATCGATTAGAGAACTCGATGCTTTTTCACTTTCTGACTTGCTTTTTATCGAGACATTTTTCTCGTCAGAAGATTCATCATCACCTAAATAAGAAACGCAGGATTAACAATAAATGAAATGAAGAAACAGCGGTGTTCCTACGTCCCCTAAGCACAGCGAAACAAAACGTAACTGACATACATGACTAGGTCAAGAAAAGAAATTTAGAATGCAGAAAACGGAGCGAAATACAAATATCCAGAAAATAGAATATTGTAGAAAGCACTTTTCATGCTGTTTTCCGATTATTAAACGCATCATAGAAACCATCTGACCATTTTCAATATAGGAGCGACAGAAAGATAAAGCTCCGTAAACACGGTCAAGTTTTCCTTGACAAGTAGCCTTGCTCAAAAGCTGGTCACGCGAGCTTTTGAAAAAGGCGAATTGTCAAGGAAGACTTGCTAACGTGTGCCGTAAAGACGAGCAAATTAAACGTTTCAAGGAAAGAACTTGTCAAGGAACACTTGGTCCTGCGAACGGAGATTAAGTGTTTGTTTCCATGGACAATTTTTGCGCCCTTTCGACGTTCTATTCTGATTGGTCCTCGCATTGGTCTCCTCTTTTCCGTTGGTTGGACTTTAAACGTAATTTTTAGACTGAAAATACATGTCAGAGTTGCTGGTAATAGCTTTTCAAAACATTTCGCAGTTCGTCAGTGACTTCTTAGTCCCACATCTCTAGTTCCTCATCGGATTTAGAAGATCCGAAAATTGGTAAAGTAAAGTAAAGTGTTTTTACTTATACTGGATAACCCTGTCAGCTACATAAGCTGTTTCTCCCTAGAGGTCCAGTAAGGGCCACCCCTCATGGGTCCAGTTTTACTACAGGAGGAAACTGGACTACCCGAAGAAAACCTGCGATGTTTAGTAGAGTCAAACTGGACAACACTCCTCTCACATGTGACCAAGGTAACTTCAATCAGATAACTGCACGGAGCCGGAATCAAACCCTAGTCACAGTGGTGAGAGACATGTGCACTACCACTGTGCCACCAGTACCCCTACTTCATGAAGCAACCGCTTCTTCTGAAAAGAGGAAGTCCGTGTTCCCCTAATCTTCCATAAAAGATGCCTCTGTTTCACGTGTAGAAATGCTCTAATGTCGTTGTCACTGAAACCTCTTTACCTTCCTCGCTGCTGTTGCTGTTTTCTGAAGACTCAGATCTGGATTCTGAAGGTTCGCCTGAATATCTAAATACCACCAGAGGTGAAATGAAACGACTTTGTTCCTATGAAACGCAATCAGAAAGAAAATATTAATTCCTATTTTTTTTTTATACTAACCAAAATGCCATAATTTAATTTACAGCAATAAATAAATAAATCAAGAAAGAAAGAAAAAAAGAGGAAAGAAGGAAAAGAAAGAATAAAGAATAGAAAGAAAGAAACAAAGAAAGAAAGACAGGGAAGGAAGGGAGGAAGGAAAGAAGGAAAGAAGGAAGGAAGGAAGGAAGGAAGGAAGGAAGGAAGGAAGGAAGGAAAGAAGGAAGGAAGGAAGGAAGGAAGGAAGGAAGGAGGGAAGGAAGGAAGGAAGGAAGGAAGGAGGGAAGGAGGGAAGGAGGGAAGGAAGGAAGGAAGGAGGGAAGGAAGGAGGGAAGGAAGGAGGGAAGGAAGGAAGGAAGGAAAGAAGGAAGGAAGGAAGGAAGGAGGGAAGGAAGGAAGGAAGGGAGGAAGGAAGGAAAGAAGGAAGGAAGGAAGGAAGGAAGGAAGGGAGGAAGGGAGGAAGGAAAGAAGGAAGGGAGGAAGGGAGGAAGGAAGGAAGGAGGGAAGGAAAGAAGGAAGGGAGGAAGGAAGGGAGGGATGAAGGGAGGAAGGAAAGGAGGAAGGAAGGGAGGAAGGAAGGAAGAAAGGGAGGAAGGAAGGGAGGAAGGAAGGAAAGAAGGAAGGAAGGAAGGAAGAAAGGAAGGAAAGAAGGAAGGAAGAATGGAAGGAAAGAAAGAATGGAAGGAAAGAAAGAAAGAAAGAAAGAAGGAAAGAAAGAAAGAAGGAAAGAAAGAAAGAAGGAAAGAAAGAAAGAAAGAAAGAAAGAAAGAAGGAAAGAAAGAAAGAAGGAAAGAAAGAAAGAAAGAAAGAAAGAAAGCATTAAATGTTCCGAATTTTCAAGCACATCCCAAATGACCGCTGCTGACATCAGAGAAAAACATTACGATTTTCCAAATCATCACAAACTTTCATCACGAATTTGATTAATTTACGACTGACTTGACGAATAGAATTTAGTTGATGATAAAAGGAAGTCTCAAAGTCGTCATACAGCAAGAAAGAAAACAGTACTTAGCTCTACTAATTCAGAACAAAGACTAATATTTACTCACAATTCTCTTCACGTTTGGCAGTAAATCTAGGAGGTGACACATATGCTGGGCCTAGGAGAAAGTACAACGGAATTCACTGTTAGCATGTCTTGGTGTACGAAAATTAGTGTCCTTTGAGCTACTTAAAACCAACATGGCTCTGCTTGTGTGCTTTGTCGCCTTAGAAGACACTAGTCAAATATTGAATGTCAAATAACTATTCTCCAAGAACTTTCCTGGGAAACTTCATAATTCTTCTTCAAGATCAGTTATCTAGTTTTCTTACAACAGGTTAACCGAAAATGACAGTCCAGACAATGATTAAAAAATAAAGAAATCGTACCAGCTCTCCAGCCCTGACAACCGTATTCCTTAGCTCGTCAACGCCTGTAGAACACGAAAGTTAAACAAGACCAGTTACTTGACGTCGTCTCGAAGATTATTCAACAGCATTCACTTCGCTCTTCGACGAAGAATTGTTAAATATATGATGTAGTTAAATGTGGTAGCTTGGTAGATAATAACAGTGCTAATCAATTTGATTAGCACTAAAAATAAATAAACGACATATCGAGACTTGCAGACTGGCAGTTCACATGTCTACCATCAATACGAACCAGTACACAAATGTAACCGTCACTCACTCTCTGAGTCCGTGTAGCTCAATGGTTAGAGCATCTCACCATCGATCAGAAGGTTACGGGTTCGATTCCCGTCAGGGACTCAGAAAGTTTTTCTGACTAGAATAGGTTGAGAGCATGCGCATAAAGAAACATCAATTGTTAAATAGTTACATATGTATCATACAGTTAGTATATTACAACACTGTTCAGTCGACATAACTCACCAATTAATTTCATGGACATCCACAATGGCAAAATCAGTGACTCTACTTCTTGTTCAGTACACCCTAACCCAGCTTGCGCCGCCTAAAAAGAAATACAACCACAGACAAAAATGCCTGGTCAATTTGTACCAAAAAGATGACATGGAACTTTAGAATTTTGAATTAAAACTCAGGTCCTAACTGAATCCAATCCAAACAGCAGCAGTTCAATTTTATAAAAAGAAATTAAGTCTTCTTTTGTTTGTTCACATCCCCAGAGTCGAGTACAGTTTAAAACCTCACATACGACAATTAAGGTAAAAGGTTTTAGTTATACCAAAGGGATACCATAATAAATAGTTGAGATAAAAAATATTAACTTTCACTTAATGGAAGATACGTTCCTTAGTTGCCTTGTGCTAGAATAACCACGGCAAGCAGACAACTTAAGAAAATACAAAATAAAACAAATTCCGAAAATAGACATCTTGTGTTCTTGATATTCAAGTTAAAAAACAAGAGTGTACAGACAGAGTCGGTGATATTTCGTCTTTATTCCAAAGACATTGTCAAACCAATGAGACTACAAGCAAGCGGTGATCTATATGTATAGCTATTTACAGACGTAGCGGAAGTATACAATTACAGGATGGTGTAAGCCAATGTGATGGTTTAATGGCTCTAGAACAATGACAGTTTTTTACAAGCTTTAAGACCACTGTTGAGTTGTCTTAAACGTAATATGCCACAACTCAATAGTGGTCTTAAAGCTTGTAAAAAACTGTCATTGTTCTAGAGCCATTAGACCATCACATTGGCTTACACCATCCTGTAATTGTATACTTCCGTTGCGTCTGTAAATAGCTATACATATAGATCACCGCTTGCTTGTAGTCTCATTGGTTTGACAATGTCTTTGGAATAAAGACGAAATATCACCGACTCTGTCTGTACACTCTTGTTTTTTAACTTGAATATCAAGAACACAAGATGTCTATTTTCGGAATTTGTTTTATTTTGTATTGTGCTAGAATACAGCTTTTGTTTCCAATATCTAATTGTATTCATCGATTGCATAATACATTTGAGTTATACGTAATATTAAAACTGACCTCAGTTGAATCTGTTGTTCTATATAATGTCTGTTTGTAAGACAAAAGTCAAGGAACGCAGACGCATGCCTAAGGCTAATCACATTTCTCAATGAGAAAAGCATTCAAGTTGAAAAGTTCTCCCTAGGGCCATACTATACCATGGTACATCATAAGACAAGAGAGTATTCTCTAGACATTTATTGCTTATCTTTATTGTTCGTCCTGATAAACGCACGATTTAAACGTGGTCTTGACTGATTTTTTAGCATTTCACCTTACGGTAACCATGCTCAGTGAGTTAAACATTGCGGTTGATGGAGATGTTTTTATGTTTAAAAATTTCCAACTTTAAAAATAAAACGTTTCCATCAACTACCAACATTTGAGTCTCCGAAAACGGTTGCCTTATCAGAAAGTAAAACGTGAGAAAAACCCCGAAGTACATTGAGCAATAACTTGAACAAACAAACAAACAAACAATAGAACCAAACCATTCCCTGTAGGTTGAAGACATGTGACAATAAATACCAGCACTTCCCAGTTCAAAGGATACACAACAGTAAGCGGATGGCATCGAAAACCAACGGTTAAGCATTAATGTGATGCTGTCACTGTTGATTGCTGACTAAAATCAAAAATAAAATGACGTACATTTTAGAAATTTTCGACCGCAATAATCATCAGTTACTTCAACAAGTGCTAACTTAAAGGGCTGTTTATACGGGCGATTTTTGATGCGATTCTTAGCCTCCTGACACATGCGATCGAGTGGACTGAATTGAGGGTCATTTGTGCCAGGCTATGTGGTACAATACTTTGGTGAGTTGTTTACTCAATCGCATTCTTCAGGATGAGAAAAATTGCAAGAAGTATCGCCCGTGTAAACAGCTCTTTAGAAGTATCTAAATGTGATATCTGCAATACAAAAGAATGTGTTAAAAACAAGAAACAAATCGGTATAAGGCTTTGGTGAGTTGTTTATTCAATCGCATACTTCAGGATGAGAAAAATCGCAAGAGTTGTGGGTGCAAACAGCTCTTTAGGAACTTTGAAGACTTCCAAGTTAGTTATAAACTTACAGTCATCGAGGATGGGACGGAACTGAGAGCCAGTGTTGCCAGAGTGTCTCTGAATTAAAGAGAAAAAAAAAAACTTAACGGGTGAATGATGTTAAGTGAAAGAAATTAGAAATATATGACATTTTATGGACCTCAACGATCGCGTTATAACGGGGCCACACTGCATATGCATAAAGTTTTGAATCTCCTGAAAATTCAAATCGCGATTAGCAATTCTGATAATCACGACAATTCAGATAAGATACGTTTCAAGAAAAATAAAAAATCTCATAAATATTTGAGTTTTCTGCGCCACAACACTTGTGATAGTTATTTGTGACAATCTGCTGTGCTGTGGAGACCATTTGCTATGGTGAATTGTCGCCACACCTTCGGTGGTTCCTACAGAATTTAGAATAACAATTTGGGTAGGCTATTATCTATGCAAGCCAGCTCAGTCATCAGTCCTCTATATAAATTCCTTAAAGGAGTAACGTCTAGGACAATTTTGGGACATTTGGGTCGGGTAATTGGAACCCTGCTAAAGGAACTAAACTTCCTGACACTCATTACATTAGGTTTTATTTCTAAACCAGTACAACTTCCCAAGAGAGTACATGGTGCTTGAACGAAAGTTTGGTGACCTACCCTATTACATGCATCCATAATCCATTCTGCGTTGACAGTTCCCGTAATCTCTGTAGATTATCAGTATGTCCAACAAGTGGAGTACCTAAATAATAAGTTGAACAGTCATGTGATATTGGCGTATTTTGTGTGTAAGATACGATGGGAGATGTTTGAGGCAGTATGAGATGTACTTTTAAAAGGAGGGTGAATACGTTAACATTACTTTTAGTTTCACAGAACCTTATTTCACGAAGCCATAGTTTTTGAATTTGAAAGAAAATATATTTTTCGATAGAACTAGTAGGTATGGGAACTTGGAGATATCTGAATCCATAAACATTCGTCAAGCCTTAACCACAAAAAACGATTTCTGAGCCCCAGACGGGGATCGAATCCGCAACCTGATGACCGGCGAGCCGCTCTAACCATTGAGCTACCAAGGCTCAGGTGGCGAGGTCGGGTACAAGTTTGATATATGTGCTGCCTAAGCGAAAGCCACGTTATGTTAATGATGATATTAAGTCGTTATCTGTTGTAGATGTGGTAGCTTGGAAATATCTTAGATGATCGATGAACGTTCGTCATCCTCGATCCCGTCTGGGGCTCAGAAATTGTTTTTCTGAGGTTAGGGCTTGACGAATGTTATTCGATCATCTAACAAATATATTTTACAGTTATAATTTCGCAACTTCGTGAGAATGGGACCTAATGTTCCCTCTCTCGACTAACGAAATTATTTATTTCAATTTTAACCATACACTCGACAGGCAAGGTTCATCTCACTGAGTGTTTCTTAAACACCATAACCTGCTGACAGTTTAAGGAACTGCAAAATAAAACAGATTCAGAGAAATATCATTCTTAACTTGTGATTCACGTAAAAAAAAAGAATGGACAAAAAGATATACGCAATATTTCGACTCTATTCTAGGGTCATTTTCTAACCAAATAATAATTGTTTAAGTAAATAAATAAAGTCGAAATATTACCGTATATTTTTTTGTCCAAACTTTTTACTTAAATAAAAAGTTAAGAATGACAGGGCCGTTATCAAACCAAATAATAATGGTTCAATAAGGACCCTGAAAAATATTACCCCATATCTTTTTGTCCATTCTTTTTTTTTTAATCACAAGTTAAGAATGACATTTTTCGGAGTGAGTTATAGTTCTTCAAAACGCAAACTTACCAGCATGTGCAACGACAAGGAGAGGAGTCTTTCCACAAGAAATATCGTCGCTTAATAAACGTTCAAAAGCAGCGATGTCCTGTAAAATTATTAGAAAACCAACAGGGAAAATTTGGTGAACTTATTCAATGCTATGATGATAAAGCATTTGTAAGATATGCTACGCAACGTTAACCACTGCGCAACCTTGACAGGAACTCACAAAAACCTAAATACACAAACATTTTACGATAAGAAAAGGAAAACGAGAAAGTTTATTTTCTTGTCAAGCCTTTGTTCGGTACAAACTCAATGATGTAGGTCTTGTTTCGTGAAAAACCATCTAAGGAAGCTCCAACGAAAAGTTGTTTAATAATTGACTCTGCGACCAGCAGTCCCAGTTACCCAACGTAAAAAGTTCACAGGTTGGCAACTGCCGTTACTGATCGCAAAGAATTCTAACGTTTCGAGCAAAGGCCCTTTCTCTGATGAAGGGGCTTAGGTCGAAACGTTGAAATTCTTCGCGACCAGTCATGGCAGCTACCAACCTTTGAACTTTTCACGTAATTTAACACTGTCAAAGTAACATTCCATTTTTATACCATTGACCAGTTATCCAACGGGTCGACTGTTTAAACTTTGAGTAACTTTGTATGCGGTGGGTAACACTTTTATTAGTGGATCATCCTCAGTGCAACGTGACGAGAAAATTTCACAAAATTTTTTGATATTATCCTGATGACTATTCTGAAACAGAGTCAAAACACTGCACATCCAAGTTCAAGTCCAGGTCAACTTCAAGTTAACTCAATTTTTCCAAGCTTACTTTTGCAATGCAGCTTAATCTTGATACTTGCTCTTCAACTATTCGCAAGATTAATTTTAACCAGTGTACATAATTGATTTTTCCAAATATGGACAGCTGTAGTATCAGGTGGATACGTTGTGAGGTTTTCACCAACTAAACTCAATAGAAATAGCCACCAGAAGTACAAAGCTTCATCTCAGCCCAATCATAAAAGAACTAAATTCCTCTGCAGGGATTTGTGACTTACCATTGTGTGCATCGATCCAAACATCGTGTTGCAAGGAACTGAAAAAGATAAAAATTTATTACTGTCATACAATTCTTCAGGAACTGACAGTAATTTACTGTTATGTACTGAGGCAACATTATGAAGCCCAACAAATTCCAACCACTAGATGTTTTGTTCGCTGGTACTCAAAAAAAGGTAAGTATCATAAAATTTTGGCCGTTGTTTACCTTCACATATACTTGACTGTGGAAGACTAAGCTATAAAATGCAACAATGAAAATACCACCATTACAAAATGGTAAGTCAAGGTCAGGATCAAAGGTTACTTCTCCCTTTTAACTTACATTTATTTATTAACCTTTGAAGTCTACCAACCCTATCACCAATTGTAAACTGTTTAAGCTACTCAGGGACAGCAGAGCGGAATTACGAGTGGGGGGGCTTGAGATAAAAATACAACATTTTGTATGCTTCTCTGGGAAATTGCACAACAAGTGTTTTAAAGTGTACTTGTTTCAACATTACATTTGGAAAAAAGTGGGGGGGGCTACAGCCCCTGCAGCCCCCCCGGCTCCGCTGTTCCTGCTACTGATCGAGGATGAAACACCATATGTACTTGTTTAACAAAAAATTGAACCTATGTTTTCACAAAATGATCAAGATCTACTCAAACACTCCAGTCTCAAAAAAAATTCAGACAGTTCATAACTACATGGAGAATGTTTTTTCTTGGTTTCTGCCAGGCTCATGGATGGAAACAAGGAAACAGAACATTAACCCTATTTCACATGGGGGGGGGGCTTTTTTGGCCCCCCCACCTATACTTTGTTTCATAAAATTTGAACCGCTTGTCCAATTCGGCTGAAATTTTGTGACTTTTAATATTTTTTTATTGCGGTTATTTTGATATAAAGAAGTTTTAATATTTTTCACGTTTTCCGGGGGTAATTCCACTTTTGTCGCCAGGGGGTGAAAAATCACTTTTTGCGGTTTTACAATCTTTGGTTTTATTTTTGTCTGATTAGATTTTTTGGACAATAATGTTGAATTTTTTTTGCCTGCCAATTACATCTTAGGTCTAAGACAAATTTGAATGCGCAATCATCATTTTTATTTTTTTTCAGGGGGTAAAATTCAATTCCAGCTGTTATTTTTTGAACTCAAACATTCTAATGTTTTTCTCAAACTTTGACGTCTTTTTTGATTTTTTGTCACACTGATTTATTACTACATCTTCAATTTAGTTCTATGTTTGCCTTTTTCAACTGGAAAATGCAGTCTCGGGAGTAAACACAATGAGTTACTTTCACGTATTCTGTAATTAGTAATTAGTGGAATACAAATTACAGGCAAAACGTTTCTTTTATACAAATCTTTAAAGCTTCTCTTTTCTATGAAAATGTTAGTTGAATCCATTATTGATATTTTGATGTATAGAAAGAAGTGTAAAACAGATTAGAAACCCTACTTATCTGAGGTATTGAAAAAGGTGTGAAAAGTTACAAAAGTTACAAGTGACAGTACGTCGAACAACCAGCAGCACTTGAAGCTCCAAGTGATCGAAAAAGATGCTTTTACTGCATCAAACAGTTGAAGGGAAAGCCTCATTACAAGGAACAAAAGAACAAACTTGGCAAATCTAAGCATTGTTGTCCATCTTGTCAAAGAACAATATGAACAAAGTATGCAAGCTACGTATGTAATGAATGTATTGAAAAATTCCACATATAAACATGAACAGACCCCCAGCAAAGACACTTGAAAAAAATTTTTGTAGATATTTTGATATTTTTTGACTAGTAATATATTTTTCTAACATATCCCAAAGTTTCATGCATTTCCCATTTCCCGTTCTCAAAATAATTAGGGGGGGCCAAAAAAGCCCCCCCCCCATGTGAAATAAGGGCATACCGATATGCCATGTGAAATAGGGTTAAGAACAGTGAAAGAAGTAACCAAAAGCCATATAATAAATGCCTTATTAACCTTGTTTGTTCAGTTTTTATGGGAAAGAATTGGTATTTCTCCCAGGTTTTGTTCACAGACCTTGCATGTTCTATCTTTGCTCCATTTGTACAAAAACCTCAGGCTAATAATTTCCCATGCAGACCTCTGATTTGGTTAATAAGTAATCATTACTGAATATGATATTCTTAATTAGCACTTCCCAAATTTAATTTACTGCAGGGAAGTTCAAAGGTTTCTCCTAGTTCTTAGTAAAGACTCAAAATACATTTATCAATTTTCTTAAGCCTCTATTCAAATAGAACTCGATCATAGCAATGAAATTTCATGGTCTAACAAACATTTAAACCCAGTGAAGGTTCACATGTTTGTCCACATTCTTGGTATGGATGCTTCACTATGGTTCCAATCATACTTGTCAGTGTGATACAACAGTTCCTTTAACTGCTGATATTGCAACATTTTGATTTTGATATTACTCTGCCAATAGAAGGGCTGAGTGAAACTGCTTGTGCTGAAAATGCCTTTTAAATTATGCTCCCAAGTAACTTTAATTTTTAACTCACTTTCAACCGTAGATAAGCAGCAAATGAAGGATGTGCTGCTGAACTTATATATATGACAGGTGGTCTAAAAATATGGGAAAAGACTATGGTAAATTACAAAATAAGTTAGAATTTATCAGACACACATTGAACAGTACAATACAACTATAACAACCTGTCAATCCAATTTATAATGACAATATAGGTATATGTTGAGAATATGAATACCATATATCTAAAATGAGATACCTGAAGTGAGATTATTTACCTGGTGTACAGTGCAGTAAATCCATCAGTGCAATATTTTGGGTATTTCAAACGTAAAGCCAGTCGGCACACTGAAATAGAATATAAAAACAGAAGTTAGCAAGCATGTGGTAAGTAAGGGTATTTACATTGAGATTGTCATTCTTAAAACTGAGGAATTTTGACACAAATTTGAACTTTCAGCAGTATACCTTTAACAATACCCTTCCAGTAAGTATTATGGTAACAGGCTAGGCTATTATCAAAACTATAAAAGAAAGAAAACAGCAGATATTATGTTATATGAAGAAAAAGCTGCACAATATCACATCCTGCTCAAGGTATCCTTCAGTTGTTCAAAGAGTCTCATAATAAAACATACATTGAAACCCAAGAAATTTATGTTTAAAGAATTAACATAAGCTAAGAAAAGAACTGATTGTTTGCCTGGTATATAAACCAAAACTTACATGCAAAAATTATAGTTGAATTAGTAAGCACTATTTCAGTACTCAATTGTTCACACAAGTGCTCCTCTAATAAATTATCAAGATATTCTAATGTCCTGTTCAACAGTGAGTTTTATTGACATCATAGCAGACTTGGAAGTTCCCTATAATGCACCTAAGGCTATTGCACTGAAAATTCCCATAGACAATAAAAGCACTTCAAGGTAATTTTGTCAACCTGCACGGTATTTAAGTAAAGTGAAATAAAGTAAAGTAAAAACCACAACCAGAAGACAATTTAAAAAAGCAAAGGATAAAACACAGACCAAAAAATGTCATCTTGTGACTTGATATTCAAGTTAGAACAAAAAACAAACAAGTTTTTCAACTTGTCTGTTTCTTGTTCTAACTTTAATATCGAGTCACAAGATGACATTTTTCAGTCTGTTTTAAAGTAAAGTTAAAGTAAAGTAAAAGTAAAATAAAGTTATAGTAAAGTAAAGTGAAGTGAAAGTAAAAGTAAAGGTAAAAGTAAAGGTAGAACTAAAAGTAAAAATAAAAGTAAAAGTAAAAAGTAAAAGTCAACTCAAATGAAGTAAAGTACAAAGTTCCAATGTTTAAATTATTCATCCTGTTCAAGTTGAAATTTTGAAGTTGCCCATCAAGTCTTCTGTTACATATGTCAATAATCTATTTATTTAATTACAAATGATAAATGTATCAAATTACAATCTTACTTGAATAATTTAGAAAGCCAATCGGTGACCTCATGAACAACCTGGCCATACAGTTTGTCAAGGCGAGTTTGGTCCATCAAGGAAAAATAAGATGTAAATGTTCTAGCAAGAATGGATGCATGTACTTTTCTACTTGGATGGCAATAATATCTCTTCCTGTTGAAAGAAAAGAAAAAGTAATGTGTAATTAGTTTTTTCAACTTACAATATAAGTTTGGTAATAATACAACATTTGGCTTAGTGTATCTTATCCAGTTTCACCAAGTTGATCAAGACAGCTTTCATTCTTCAGTAAAATTACCAGATACTAGCCAGTATAAAATAAGAAAAGGTTACTTGAGGGGTTTAATTAATGCATACTGAAATAAAGATACCTAGTTTCTTAAAATTTACTGTAATTACCCCTTACTTTCCAATATCCAGGCTTAGATGCAAAATTTGAAGAACAACTAAATACCAGTATGTGGGCAATTAATTTCCTGTCCTATGACATTCAATCATCCAGCATATTTTGCACTCACATAAGTCAGAAGGAAATGATCAATTTCCAACTGAGCCCTTCCACAAAACTTCCTAACTGATTAATAATTTAAGAACTCAAAATTAAATGCATTTTCCTTGATAAAAAATATATCCCAGACAAGTACATTTCAAGTCTGCTAATTCTGATATCTTATACTTTTTAATTTAGAACATTAATCCTTTAGAGAGTTCTCTCTACTAAAATAAATGACTTGGTATTAGCCAAAATAAATTTCAAAAGGCCATTTAGGGAAGATTGGTTTAAGGATTGTTCATACTTACTGTGATCCTTTGTTCAGCACTAGAGACTGTACTTCTTGAAAAATCTCCTTCAAATCAAACTCACTAAAATCAGTAGAATCATTATATTACTTATATGGCATACTGTTTGATTTATAAAAAGGAAAAAGAAAATCATAATGAGAAGTAGATTAGTGCATCAGGTATGCTTGCACTTGATGTAACTCTATCCCGAACAAAATGAAAGTTCTAATATCCATTCCATCCACTTTCAACACCTGTAATTCCATAATTGTAGCAATTCCATCCACTTTCAACACAGCACAGAGACACTCATTGCTTGAGTGTCTCTGTGCTGTCACAGAAACATGAATAACCTCATTTCAACTGAAAAAATACCCAGAGGAAACACCAGGCATAGCTGCTAGTTTTCGGATAGTTTTCTGGTTGAAATGGCATTACGAATGATTCTGTCACTGTACAGTGACACTAAAGCTAATTTCCATTTGTTTAATAGAATAACCAAGGGATTTTTTGGAGTTCTTGTGACCTCATTCACATCTGTGCACTCCAATACAAAATGAAATGATGTCAAATGCATCTTTGTACTCAGAGAGAAAATGAGGGTCATATAATAAGTGTGTATGTGTAGGATGTATGTTATTTAATAAATAATAACAATGATAATAATAATAATAATAATAATAATAATATTAAGTTTTAGATTGAGAAAGTGATTGAAACTGATGAATTCAAGTTACTATGGGACTTTCCAATACAAACGGACAACAAACTGGATCATAATAGACCAGATATAGTTGTAGTGAATAAATCTTGGTGGTCATGTCTGTTGGTAGATATTGCTTGTCCCTTCTACACAAGAATTGTGAAGAAAGAGAAGGAGAAGATTGATGGGTATCAAGATTGGATACGAGAACTAAAATGACCGTGGAATCTCAGAGAAGTAAAGATTATACCGGTGATAATTGGAGCCCTGGGAATGATGGGAATGAATCATAGAAAATGGCTGGATCAGATTGATGTTAATTGTAGTACACATCTCTTGCAAAAAGTAACTTTATTAGGAACAACAAGAATAATCTGAAAAGTTCTAGATACCTAAGGGCAAGAGACTTGTCTCGATACCTAATTTATGTTAAGATCATTTACCAGTGGACATTTATGTGCACTGTGAGGAGAAATAGAAATAATAACATAATCTTTTTGGTATATAAGATAAAAATAACCAGGTATTGGACTATCAAAACTTACACATCTCCCAGTGACAAATACTCAATATCTTTTTCTCTATTAAAACAAGTATACACAAAAGCATTCTGTTACCATTGTGTCAACAACCTAGAATAATACTGCATTTGCAAATGTTATTTTTATGACCAAAAAATATTTTAATTAATATTTCATAAATTGAATCGGGATGAGCTTGTATTTCGAACAACAAGTCTATGTTGCAAATAAATTTTACAATTTTGGAAGCTTTTCCCCTCTCAAAAAAAGCACACAAAGTTAAACACATATACGCAATTCATAAAGTGAAAGCCAACGATTATAGCAGCACATATATTTAGTGATACCTTGGCTACATTTAAGTACAATCACTGGTAATAAAACATGAATTATCCAACCTTTTTGAATTCAATAGAGATGCAACAACTTCATCGATAGTACTCCACGTCCCCTGCAAAAGGAGAAACAAAACCTTCAAAAACGCGCTCATTTATTAAGACTTCGAAACACAATTCCCAAGCCAACGAGTACTGCACAGATGGTTTCCACTTCACCAAGGTATCTAATGTTTAGCAGGACGCAGCCAAAAAACCTAATAAAAACCACCTAAATACCTTTTCTGTACACTTCTCCTCTGTTTCCTCTGGGTTGTCGTTTTTTGTATTGTCATGTTCATCTTTAATTTCAACTTCGCCAGATGGTGTTTTAACCTTTGGTTCATCCGCCATCTTTGTTAGCCACGAAGACACTTGACAACGTCATCACTTTCCACGAAGTAAAATTGCTAACCAGTTCTCCCACGCACGGACGTGGCAAAAAAGTCGCTTTTGTGATCAACCCCAAATTAAGGCCGAGAATCTCTCGGCCTTGTTTATAAAGCTGCTCATTTGGCTTTTGCGGAAAGTTTTGATGTTCTTTGTTTTATATTTATCTCTTCTCCATTCATTTACTTCGGTGATTTCAGCCAGCAATTTTCCCTGATCGAATCATCAATCTAAACTAAATTTTTTAATCCGAAGTAGCCGTCAATTTCGCCAATTATCAATTTGGACAGGGCTGGCCCGGTTTTTATTTGAAAAAGTCACCGCTGACCTGCATCATATTCCCATCCAACGTAACTTGAATTATGTTTAAGTAGGCACCTTATATGAAGGGTGGAAGCAGGGAGTGATGGGATCGTGGAAACCTCGACGCGAAAGAAAAATTAAAGAGATGGTTACGAGATATCTGGAGTCCAACCAGGATTTCTAATGGGAATAGAAAAATCTACAAAATTTCTACCCTTATTCAAACCTATTTTAAGACAGAATAGGGCCCAGGTGCAAAGAGTGCATTTGCGGCCTTTTTAGTTCAATTGGTTGAGCACTGACATACATAAATTTTCTTCACCCAGTGTAAACTCCGTAGAAAGTAGGGGGAGTGAGGGTCTTTCTGACAACAACTTGGCAGGATTGTCCACATGACCCCTCGATTGACGCCTACGATGTTCATTGAACAAGAAAAATATGAATATAAGAAAGAGTTTGTAAAATGTGGCGGTGACAGACAAGTGACCAATAAACGTGGGGAAAATACACAGAATTAAGTTAAACGAATGTGTGAATTTTATTCAAGTTTTAAGGGCATATCTTGTAGCACTAATTCAAGAAGAAAAGGTTCGCTTAATTTTTTAGAATGACGCCATACGCTATCACAACGACAGTGGAAACGATGCGGAACGCGGTCGCATCACTGGCTGAAAAACATCGTCCGTGTCACAGATAACGCTCTGGTTTGTTCGAGGCTTTTGTTGGTTTTCAGTCACAATTGGAGAAACTTCGTCTTCCTCTTCCGGCACATCCGGGAGTAAATTAAGTAACTGATCTGGTGACGTAGAGGCACGAGGTCGTTTCTGTTCCAGGTCCTTTGGAAATGGATCGTGTAATAGACGCAACGAAGAGAACGGCATTCTGTGAAGGTGAAGGCGATATTTCGCACGTAAGAGCTTCACTTGAGACTCTAACTTCTTTCGTCGCAAGCAATAGCCTTCGGGAAGTTCTAAGTATGATAGCTCGTGTAAGAACGTTTCGACCTCTGCAAAGACATTGAGAAACAGATATTGAGAGAAAGAGAGAGAGAGAGAGAGAGAGAGAGAGAGAGAGAGAGAGAGAGAGAGAGAGAGAGAGAGAGAGAGAGAGAGAGAGGGAGAGAGAGAGAGGAGAGAGAGAGAGAGGGAGAGAGGAGGGGAGGGAGAGGGAGAGGGAGAGGGAGAGGAGAGAGAGAGAGAGAGAGAGAGAGAGAGAGGAATGGATGTACAGCTGGAGGAACAGAGGGATGGAACAACGGACAGGCGGGTGGATCGAAAATACCAGCTCGCAATCACAGAAGCATGATTGGGAAAACTGGAAAATGGGAAGTGTAATGGAAGTGGATGGATGGATATATGGACCAATGGTGGTACTAAAAGAAACGGAGGGACATGGGGAGTTAAAAGGGATAGACTTCGAGTAAAGGAGAGGGATGGATTGGTAAAATGAAGAAAGGTAAATA
The DNA here is from genome assembly GCA_030142905.1 of Heliopora coerulea. Lineage (NCBI taxonomy): Eukaryota > Metazoa > Cnidaria > Anthozoa > Scleralcyonacea > Helioporidae > Heliopora > Heliopora coerulea. The sequence continues at coordinate 2,374,065 of JASJOG010000007.1, read as the reverse complement.
GGAACCTAAACTAACCTAAACTATAAATAAATAACGATAGCCGATAAAAACTTCACTGCTTGGGTCGACACCCAAGTTGGAAATTAACCAACAATATCTGAAATGGTGATGCTGGGACAAGAGCGGGTGGCCAAAGTACGGAATGTGAATAGCCAAGTTAATGACTAACGTTGACAAAAAACTGCTCAATTGCCAGGTGATGGAGACTATACGTCTACCATGTGAAATTTAATGAAATTTAAAATAATACCAGATGAAATTTACCATTTATACACTAAATCTTTTCGCAGCTATTGTATTTTGGGAACGGCGTTTAAAAACGTCTTATTCTTCGGTGTTTATGCATTTGTATTGTTGTAATGGTGATACAGATCTCTTTGGAACCGGGGTTGCACGTTTTAAAATTTTATGGCAAATATTTTCTTCCACCGTCATAGAGTACGCTTAATTCCATCTCATACTGCATTTGTTTCAGAAGTATCCATATCGACCACTCGAAGAAGGACTTCCAGCTAATTGCAAACATGTTGTACGGCATTTTTTTGCTACTGATTATCGGTCACATACATAACGAAGATTAACGCTCATATTCAAAATAGCCGTCTACTTTCCTTGTCATAGCGATATGAGATTACTATGGATGAAAATTAGTATCGTGTGCGAATAGTAGATTTATATCTTAGAATAATTTACAATCTTAATGAAGTTTTACTGAAAAAATAAAATTTCGCGGATTGCAAAGATCCCGTGTTTAAATTGTTTATTCTTTTCTAATACCGTTGATCTCGCAAACGTCAAACACATTTCCAACATTATCAAATCGACAGAGGAGGCGTACAGTTTCTCAATGACTAAACGACATAATTTAAAGCTATGGCATAAAGCTTCATTCACATTGACCGTTCAACTTGACCTTTGTGACAAATATTTGACAACGACAGTAAACAAGAAAGTATAGCTCTTGTATTTTACGATACTTCCTATCACTCATTTGTCTATCATTCGTTTTTTTTATGAAAACGTGATATGCAGACGGCTTGTTGCTGACTAATGCTGAATTAACGCTTGAGTAAATAGGTAGGGAACTAGACTACACACAAGTTAGTACAATGTCAACGTGTGCATGAATGTCGCCACGATTCTGGTGCAAATGCTGTTGATACCTGTACGCTGTTCGGTGGAGTCTTCACTTATCGCCACGTTCTATCGAAATCTAATCGCAAAGAATTTTAGCAAGCCTGCCAGCTGTCGAATGGTGAGCAGAACAAGCATACAGTTTTTCTGTGAATTCTACAAGACCTATCAAAACAACCAAAGCAGTTTGTACCAACCACTCACTTGATCTGCTCATCCCCTTCTCAAGTACAAGAACCGGAAACATGTATGGAAAGAGTCGAAACAGAACCAGTGACAGCGTCAGTTAGGTGCTGATTCGGAAGTCAACATGAGCGAAACGGGAATTTAAACAAAACTCCATTTTAAAATTCTGATCTATTCCCGTCGAGACTGCAATTATGTTTGATAGATTGCAATTCTACTGACAGCTTTCCCTGCAATAATTGTGCACTTCAGCTCAGACGAACAAGAATATCTTTTTGCCTTATCTATCTAAAATGAGGATAATAATCTCCCAAGCGTGCTTCCTTTTACCTGAAGGTGATTTATCTTGGGAATCAAACGCAAACCAAAGAAGTGACTATCAAGATAACCCTCAAATAATGGGAGTCAATCTAGCCAATATGTTATGCAGCGCAATAATTATAAGCCATGCACAAAACCTCTCTTAAACATCCCGCAATCTAAATAACAAACGTTAAACGCCATCACTAATCAGCTGAGCATCAACCACTATGGAAGTTAGAAGCTGCAGATTGGAGAACGCAGAAAACTCTTGAAGTCATAACAACAAATAAACTTACTTCGTTGGCAAGGTGTGATGCTCTCACAACAAACACAGCCGATTACGTTCGAGAGAGAAGCCAAAAATTTTTTGTTGGAAGAGTTATTTACCTGAAATGCGCATCGCAGCCACAACAAACTGTGCGCATTAATCATTTGGATGTTCACATCTTTGTGCATGGTGAGCCTGCACTGAAAAGTCTCCGGAAACATTATAGACAACAAGACGCATGTGACGAACATGTTGGGCCCGGTGTTGGGCAAACCACCAAAATTTAGTATTTGGGGATTGGCTAAGTTCGGTGGAGTTCAGACCAACGAACTAAGTAAATTTTCGTCTTAGTAGAAACAGCAATTACATCTAAGCACGAACCAATCAGGTGTACCTGTTATAACATCAACTAAAGACAATATAGATGCATCCTTTACTTTTGAAGATACTGTTTACCTTCAAGGGTTGTATCCATTTCATGCTGAAGCCTCTCCGAGTTTCGCATTTTTTTCACATAACTTGAGAAATGTTCCCCTCTCGAACGATCGAGTAGCCTTCCACTGCAGCTGCTGAGGCTATTTGAAAGTGGAAAGTTATGAAAGGACAGTAGAAATGGTCTAATAACGAACACGACAATCAACTAACGCTGTTTCAATATAATAGCGAGAGCTGACGTTGACAGTTGAAAGTGGCTACTTTGAAATTTGCCAGCAGGCGGTGACCGAAAAACCAAAACAAGCTGACGACGAGAGTTCCCACATCTCGCGTCTGAACGTCGCGATAAATTACTCTAATCTTATCAACAAATCTTTCTTTTCATCAACTTCCTGCCTTCCACGTTACACCACAGGTAAAATTAGCATAACTCAAAAACAACAAAAAAAGAAAAAAAGAAATCTTGTCTTGGCACAACAGATTAAACGAAGCTTAAGCTTACATTAGTTCACACAGAAACGAAACTGACGAAACGTGAACGAACGAAACGGAATACTTGCAATTTCGATTCAGCACTGTTTCTGTGTCCAAGAACGCGAAAGAAATTGAAGAAATTCTCCGTATTTCTCAACGCCGATGGATTCCTCTGTTCAGTTGCAAAGTCATGAATAATTCCTGGACCAAAAACAAAATAATTCAGCGATTATTTATCGTTTCAAGACAGTTTGAAGAGTGTTCAGTGTAAGCCTTCAATTCTTTCAAAAGGCAAAGCGCTGTCTCACAGGTCACTTTCTAGTTTTCCAATATGCACTTTGGGCCGCCTGATTGGGAAAGTCCAAACGCCAGACATCCCTTGAAAAGTTCATCAAAAATAGGTATTCAGTTATCATGGCTTTTCTTTCCTTCAACGGTTTTCCCTCTAGAAAGTTCCATGTTTTGTGAAAAAGCTTTTTCGTTCACCATTTGAAGGAATCAAGGACATTCACGGCTCAGGGATATTGCCCATATAAGAAGCAAAAGCCGTATACCTCGATGTAGCTGCGACGGGGGAAATAATGGAGTAGAAGGCAGCGAGACAGCGACTGCACGCAAACAGGACAAAAGAAACGGTAAAAATATGACTTACACTTTGTGGTATAAAAGTTTAATTTCTGTTTGGCGACGATCGAGTCCGCGGTAAACGTAAGTATTTTCTAATTTGTTGTATTTTCTTCAAATGGTTAGAGAAATGTGAATAAGTGTGTTTGTTTTTCAACGAGGAACAGGTGCCTCAACTAAACGGAGCGCCAAAACAACGATCAAGTCGATGTACTGTCGCTCATCTGGGAAACTCTATGTCATACAGCTATTCTGTTTAGTTTTAACCCCAGGTAATTTTTTTCTTGTGGCAGGAACTGTAGCAAGCCAAGAAATGGTCTCTAATTACACGAGTCGGCAATTATACAATCTGCTAACAGCTGCAACCTCCATGGGAACCCGTTACACGACTTAAACGTTAGATGAAACTACGACCGCCAACTCCGTTGGTCTCCAAGATAACAGCTATTGTTTTAGGGATATGGATTCATATCTACTTTTCCTCTACGGTCAGGAACGACGAATGTCGTCCTTAACGAACTGTTCTTTTTCTTAAAATATTGACCAAGGATTTACTAGGCGGGAATCGTAGTCGTAGGATGAATATTAATGCCCAGCTCAAGATTCGAATGTGAATAGCCATGACAGGATAAATCACGACAAATAACAAAACATGTTAGTTTATACAAGCTTTACTGAAGTCAGTAAAGCTTGTATAAACTAACATGTTTTGTTATTTGTCGTGATTTATCCTGTTGCTTTTCTTGTTAGCAAGTGGAAGAGACCCGAGCGACTAAGGAGCTAAACAAGCAGAACGCAGATCTCATTTTACGCAAATGCTAAAAAATTGCGACTCGATGACAGTCGGGAACGTTCGAGGATGATATAAAGCGAGTGTCATGACCATGTTTTGACGGTCTTTGACTATGATAGATCAGCTGTGAGCTTGTGAAACAAACTGGAGGACATAGGAATGGACTAGTACCCTACATTTTTAAATTCAGATTAAACGCCTTATTTCTGAACGCCCGTCCTTTTGCATTATTTTCGGTAGCTTTATGTCGTAATTTACTTCTTGTTGAAAGTTTACAAACCGCGCGGCGCACGTCAAATGTTCAGTCTCGCGATATCCCGGTTCGCTGGCGCTGTCATCCAACCACTCGACCCAAATCTAAAGTGACCAACAGCTTGTTTGCGGTTTATTTTACTCATTTTGTAATCGACACTGTTACTAATCTTGTAATCAGTAATTTCGTGATCGCTACTGCTGCACTGAGGAGCATTGGACAAAGTTGCGTTTTAGCTTGAAATATGCAATTTGGCATTCGTGAGTAAACGTTATTGAAATCAGGTCTGTTTCAACAACATGACTGAAATAAAGTATTCCAACTCGTGACTACTATACCCACTATTCGTGGAAAAGGGGCTTGTTGTGGCAGTTCTAGGAGAGAAAACCAATATTTTCAGGGCCTACTTACATTACAATAATTGTAGCTTCGTTCCGATAAATCCAGCGTCTGTTTAATGGAGTGTTTAAACACGGAGCGATCGCATAAGAAGAGGCTGAGTTTCTCAGCCTGTCAAATATGATTAAGGAAAGGTCGCATGTGATTGGTCAATTGAATTCAGACTAATTTCCGGTGGACGAATATCACGTTTCAATTGAGAAGAATATAGGAGATGAATTTGTTTGCAACGACGTTGCTGCCTGGATAGTATTTTGCGCCTGTTGGCCATTTGAACTGTTTTGACTGAGCCAACAATCCAAAAGCAATTCCATCACTTCAATATTTCCTGCCGGTTTTCCGTTGGACAGTAACTGATTCCTCACGGTGTTGATCTTTTTACGTACTTCTACCAAGCGCCCTTCCTCATCACTTCCATTTTGAAGCCGTAGTAGGCCTTGCTCTGTTTAATTGCACTTTTATTCTTCTGGTAGTAGGCTTTATTGCGATCATACTTGCTAAGCCCCGCAGAAAGCGGAGTTGTGCTTTGCGCAGAGGTAGAAGTCCGAGCTGTTGGATGAGAGCAACCGAGCATATTTGCCACAAATGAATTTGAAAGTGGCGCCAGTTTTTGTTTATATTTATAATATTACAAGCTTCAAGAATGCGCCAAAAAGAATACAGATGGCTAATGACACATCGCGGACGTAATAAAATGTGAATCGTGCCCAAACACTGCGCGGGTAGGATGACTACAAGTGAATGAAGATGCGCAGGACGTCTCGAATGATTATAATACGATGTATAACAACCAGAAAAATCAGTAAATGTAGCATGTTCAGCCATTTATTGCTTTATATATTGTTTAGCTGTATTTTAAAAACACATTTTAAAAGTATTTCCGTAAGCTTTAGGCTCTAGGACACGCTTGTGGAGCTCTACGCTGTCCAGTTCAGTCACGCTTCAACGTGTCTGCCATTTAGAAACATGCAACCGCCATACGAAGCCAGAAATGTGGGAGGAACTTACCATTTTATAGCGTCGCTTCGTGTTTAAGGTGGTATGGTACTCTTGAAAATAAAATTCCTTAATTTGAGTTTTTCTCAACATATTTCTGGTGCAACAGATAGGAAATAAGTTACTGATGCAAAATCAGCCACTTATGAGCATGTTGTTTCCATGCTAACCGAGACACTATCCCTATGGTGATCAACAATACTTTCAATTCGCTCCGACATCTCAGTCAATTTCGGAACAGACCGATTTCTTCGCCTTCGTCCCGCCCTTTACAATCATGTAAACAAACGCACTGATTCGCTTATTGTGGAGGTGTGCACGATAGCATGCAGTGATCACGCATAACACGCCCTTGTGTACATGGATGGCATAGCCTTATCACGCTATAGCCATGTTATGCCTCTATTGAATTATGGGTAATCCTGTATATATACTAACTCTAATTCGGCTCAAAACCACAAAGCCAAACATATCCTAGGCGAGAGACCTACGTACATATCTAAAAGATATGCCACTCTAAATTTTTCAAAAATTTTTTTCACACACCTACAGCCCTAAACCTATTACGACTCTGAGCCGCGCCTCTGCCGAGAACGCCCACGTCGGGAGCAAATTCTCGACGAATAAAGGCACCTCTCGATTCTTTGAAAGGCTTCTGGCAGATCGGCCATCCTCATACTATACATGATGTCCCTTAGGCCAGCTGCGACTGTTATGCAGGAGCCGAATTTCATGCTTGACGAACCAGCCACAAATCCTGCGACTGACCGCCATTACCAACGTCTCTCGCAAAGAAAACAATCCAATGCGCGCCAAAATCACAGCCTACCGCTGGTCACCTCACGTTAATACACAGTAAAATGGATTTAAATCTTACAATAAGGACGGAGGGGTGGTTAAGAATCATTGCAGAAACAATCCAGTGATAACAATTTGACAATAACAATTCGTTGCTATGGCGGTTGCTAAGGGACAATTAAAAGGATGGGCAATTTCTTTTCAATATTTAATCCTTTTGCGTTGTCGAAATCAAATAGCAACAAGGAATGAAAAAGTAATGTTTAATAATTTTAAATTTCATAATTCCAAAAAATCGACTTTTTGAAATGTTAAGAGTACCATACCACCTTAAGAAGGCTTAATTTCACCTTCACTTTACATGGGAATTTTCTGATTCTTCTAGCAGGGTTGAATCTACCACGAATGGGTTGTAGGAGGGCCAGCCGTTCTGAGTGTGTTTATATGGAAAATTTCCAGCCCTCCCAGGCGAGATCTTGGGTAGTCAATAGCGAGATCTCGCTTCATGTAGATCAGGAACTGTATCACAGATACAACACGTGTTGTATCACCGAGCAGCGCACCCAGGGGTTGGAAAGGGAGAGCTAGAATGTTAAATGAGTCTCCACAAGGAGGCAATATTATGTATTATGAAGTCTCTAAGGCCAATTTCAGCATTATAAATCGACAGTTCTGGTACACAACACACACCTGTAAGGTGGCGGAGAAATTGTAGCATTTCACGGTCGTCCGTCAGAACCATTGTACCATTGCTTTTAATTTTACAGTAAACTTTTTATTTCTTTTTTGAGGTTGCTAAGGGAGGGGCTTAAGTGGTGCGCCACTGCATCACACTTACAAAAATTCATCAAATTTTAAAGTCTATTGGTTTTTTGATGAATTATTGAGTATCGCAAGACATGTAACGTAGCTTTTGTCCACGTTACGTAAGCCTCTCGTGTCTATGTCGCCTTATGCGCGTATTACTTTGTCCAGTACTAACGGGCATCCAGCTTCGTCTTTTATCCGCGCCATCTCTTTTCCTGTTGGCGTTAGCGTGAGCTGATGTTCTCGTGGTTGCTGACTGCAGCTGCCTCGCTGTTATTCGAAAATAATAATCCTCGTAACGAGGCGGCGTAGGCAGCTAGCGGAGGTTTTAAAAACAAAAACAGAAACTCAAGGTACCAAAAAAAACAAAAACAACACTAAAATAAATACATCATTGTAAAAGGTTTTGTATCAAATAAACCATATCTAATTTGCCAAATATGAAATGTTCTCTCTACTATGAGAAATTCGCCATAAATTCAAATATATATAGTACATTCGTAGACTAATCTTCACAATGAAAGTAGATCAATAACAAATAGTAATAAAAAAAATAGCTGGAAAAATATTTTCTTTTTGAAACAGGGTTAATTACTTACAGAAGATATCAACCTTTGGCAACCTTTTGGGTAGTTAGGCGAAACTCTTCTGAGTTGAATGATTTTCCTTCAGCAGGTGGACTGTTTTATGAATATTACTAAACGACGGACAAGTTGACTTGTAACACAACGCGAACGGATGGTTCACGATTACTTCGAAACAGACAACCCCTGAAGGTTTTTAAGCAGAACCTCAACGCAATCGTTTTGTGCCGTGAGCCGTAACGAAAACTTGATATCTTGATAAAAATTTTACTCAAGCCAGTGGTCGTCAAGAAAACACCCCTTCGCAAACACATGAAACTGGATGGTTGTCCAGCGAAGTAAGTCCTTGCTAGTGAACTGCGCTATTCATGGTTTGAAACACTTTGACCGAATCATAAATTACTTGATTGTCGTTTGGCAATGAACGTGCACTAGCTTGCGCTAAATCGCACCACGTTTAGTGTGTTCAGATCAGAAAAGAAGTCCAAAAGGTTTTCCGTGCCTTTCAACGATTACGTTCTCGCTTTCCATGGCCTCAATGTAAGGCCCTGTTTATAAGCTGTACCACGCTTAGCGATATGCCAGCGCTATAGCATTGCACAGCTTATAAACTGAGTAGTTTAGCCATGCTAGGGCGTGCCGCACGCCACACGAGACCGTGTAGCACGGCTCGGCGTGGCTAATATTCAACTTGTAAAAATAGTTGAGGTGAACGTGTTTTTCCGACGCATGCGTTACCCTGCTTGTTGAGGAACACAAGTTTGCTCATGGTTTGTTGTCCTTTTTCGAACTCTATTTAGGGGGATTTCACGAAGACGACATGTAGCAGCATCACATCAAATTAAAGCCGTTCTGAGCCAAGCTGGTACAATACGCCAGCTCTGCTTGGCACGACACAGCTTTTAAACCGGACCTAAGTTACCGTAAGTTGATGTTACCTGACTAACTTCGACTCACGTTCTTGTTCTTCCACGCCTCAATGTAAGTAACTGTAAGTTGACTAGAAAAGACTTCCAGATGGGAGTCTCGTTTGACGAAGGCTCCTTTAAATTCACGGACGTCTAGTAGTTCAATTACATTATTTCGACCATTAGTATCAATTAGCTCAGCTACTTTACCCCCACTCGAACATGTTTCTGGAACAAAACTCGGTTGCCTTCTTCCTAAAGGGCTGCTTACACGTGCGATTTGGTGCTTTGCGATGGACATCTTGGAGTATGTGTTTAACTGATGAGAGCGTCAAGGACAAACTGCAGCGAATTATAAGCGGACATCTTGCTGCATAGACTGTAATCGGTTTATTACATACACCAGGATGACAATCACAACGTGCATACTCGCACGTGTAAACGGGGCTTAACCCAGCAACAAGATCCCACTTAAAGAGATAGTCCTGCTTTAGCCTCTTATGTGCATTGCCCATTTCAGACATCGCGATGTTTTGGTTTTTATAATTTTAGTCACAATGCTTTGATGTGTATCAGTACACCATCAAATTTTCACAGCGAAAATTATCCAGAATAAAACCGCATGATCTGAAATGGGTAAGCAAGTATCGAAACTAAAGATGTCTACTACATGTCATATGCAGGCATGATGTAATTTCTGGGAACTAGACCAACGCGAATATCCGGGCTATCCATAAGTGACGCAATCCACCAGTCGCTGTTCGGGATCTTTTCCCGGATGTAAAGCTGGTTTCCTCTTGAAAATGCCAGATCGTCTTCGTCGTCCGCTTCACAATTCCACATCGCAATGTAGACTCTAGCATAATCAAACTGTTCGCCTTTTGTGGGTTTTGTTTTGATCGGAGGCGGAGCAGCAGCCGGATTAGTACTGGGAGGAACTTCCGTTCTTTTTGCAGGTGTAACAGGAGGACTGGGTTCAACCTCTTTCGTCTTAGTGTATGCCTTAGGTGAAGGTGGTGGAACTTTCTTGGGAGTTGCGGGAGTAGCACGATTTGGCAAATCGGGTGGCTGCAGGGAAGCTTGGGCTGACTTACCACTTCGAGGTGGAAGTTGTGGACTACCTTGGGATGAAGGGGGACGTGGAGGTAGCTCAGGTGACTCAGGGATTTTTTTTCCTCTTTGTTGTGGAGGTTGCCGACTGGGAACTTTTGAATAAACAAATAAGTAAATAGATAATAAATAAATAAAATAAATAAACAGACAGACAGACAGATAAAAGTCTTATTTAAACACGGTGGTTCTATCAGAATTAATAATAAGTATGAAATTCTTAAATCTGGTCTTCCTAGAAGCCGTGTATATGTTAATGGAACTATATTTACATTTTTTTTCTTTAGATAGATAGATAGATAGATAGATAGATAGATAGATAGATAGATAGATAGATAGATAGATAGATAGATAGATAGGTAGGTAGATAGGTAGATAGGTAGATAGATAGACAGACAGACAGACAGATAGACAGATAGATAGACAGACAGACAGACAGATAGATAGATAGATAGATAGATAAATAGACAGAAAGACAGACAGGCAGACGGACAGACAGACAGACGGATAGATAGACGGAGAGATGGATAGATTTAATCACGGTAATTTCGTAAGTTAAGTTACAAAATTTTGTATTTGACTTCTCTCCCCGAAAGCCCCCTGAGCGTTATTTTCAGACTTATATAAAGATGGATAGATGGATAGATGGACAAACGGACAGATAGGCAGATGGATAGATGGGTAGATAGATGGATAGATGGATAGATGGATGGATGGATAGATGGATAGATGGACAGATGGACAGGTGGACAGATAAATAGAATAAATAAACAAATAAGTCCGTAAGTGTAAGTAAGTTAGTAAGCAAGTAAGTAAGTAAATAAATAAAATTCACTGCTACCCCTGATGAGAAAACATTCCCATTGTGATTACTACGTAAACAAACCGTGTGTTTCACCGCAGATAAAATTTTCGGCCTTCGCCACTGCAGTTCCCAGTGTACGCTTTTTGTTTATTCTGGCGAAGACATTTGATAATAAAGTTATATTTTTACGTGACTTACCAGTTGGAGGCTTAGGCTCCACACCACGAAGTTCAAAATCTTCAATCACTTCTTCTGTTTCCTGTTGAACAAGTTCCTGCGAAGACCCGGATGACTCTGCCGAAAGATGTAAGCATGAGAAACTGCGTTTGCTATTAGGCCAAGAATGTTTAGGAAAGTTAACAGAAATGGTTTATATGGAACTATATATGCGATTTTCGCCCTCTGTCTACCTTTTCACCAGCTTAAAAAATAGTGAGCTTGAGTATTTCCTCTGAAGAATATCATAACAAAATATCAGGGTAAGTTGTCCAGATTGTTTACAATAAACGCGAAGTGCCTTTATTTATACTGGATAACTCTATCAGCTACCTGAGCTGTTCTCCCTAGAGGTCCAGTAAGGGACACCCTCTCATGGGTCCAATGTTACTACAGGAGGAAAATTGAGTACTCGGAGAAAACCTGCGATGCTTGGTGGAGTCAAACTGGACAACACTCTTCTCACATGTGACCAATGTAACTTTAATCAGATAAGTGCATGGAACCGGAATCGAACCCTAGTCACAGTGGTGACAGAGACGTGCACGAACAGTAGAAAACGTGGTGGATGTTGAAAAAATTTCTGATGAAAAATTTTTAAACATAAAATTATTCTATTTTCCAAGTTTAAGAGACATTTGCCGAAGTAAACATCCAAAAATTTAGTACTTGCATTGATGGAGACGGTGGTGTCGTAATCATATACGGTTACATAGAGATCAACTTCATATGATCTCTATGTACGCATGCGTAGGATCAATCAATCCATCAATCAATCAATCCATCAATTAATCAATCCATCAATCAATCAATCAATCAATCAATTAATCAATCATTTATTTATACACGTACCGTAATTATTCGAATAAACGCCGCCCTCGAATAAACGCCGCAGGGACAAGCAAAAATATCATTAAACGCCGCCCTCAAATAAACGCCGCCCTCGAATAAACGCCGCAATCTTTCTCGTCACTGGACTAGCCGTCCTGAAGTCACAACTGGATATTCTCGACGAGCCAGAAACGAATCCTTTCGACACTGAAGAATACACGTCTTCTGATGTTGAAGAGGCATGCCCGATTATTCAGCAGTTAGACTCGGACCACGAAGGAGACAGTGACATTGAAATAGACTTAAAGTCTGAAACTTACTAGTCTAGCCATTATATAAAAGACAGTGGACAGTTCAATTTTCATATATAATCATATAAATTGAAAAGACATATAACTTTTATTCTTAGTTTTTTTGGGGTTGACTGTATTGGTTAAATTGACGTTTAAATTACACAATAAATTCACAGTTGTTGTTACAAGGTTTGCAATAAACGCCGCCTTCGAATAAACGCCGCATCTTAAGTGCCAAAAATTTAATAAACGCCGCGGCGTTTATTCGAATAATTACGGTAATACCTAAGAGTACAAGACTCATTAAAACATGCACGTGTACGGAGTCTTGTTTAGTCACCAGTCCCCTATTCAAAATTACCACAGGGTATCCTACTAAGTCAATATCTTGTGCGAAATCGTGAAAATACAGTCACAATGGACTGTTCCCTAAAACTCGCGATATTAAGTCCGCGCGAAATACAATGCCCACACATACTTTGGTTCCCATACAGCTACACAAACACCTACACAAACACATGCCCCCCCACACACAAACACACACATACACACTCATACCCACAGACACACGTCTTGATAACAAGGTCGACAAAATCAATAGTATTCAAGACGTAGAAATTAAAGCGACCTACCAGGTGGGGGCTCGGCACTGTCCTCCTCGCCAGGTTTTTTTCTTGACGGTAGAGCAGGAGCTTCGATGGAGGATGCTGAAGATTCTTTGACAGATGTCTGTTCCGTTTCTTCATACATTTCTGGTGATATTAAGATAAACGAAAATGAACGAACAAACGAACGAACGTACGAACGAACGAAAGTACGACCGACCAAATGAACGAATGTACGCACGAACAAACGAACAAACGACCGACAGAACTACATTTTTTCGGAGTAAATATATTTTAGCTAATTGTAAACACGACGTAGGTGATACATATAAAAAAATGAAAAGTAAACACAAGGGAAAAGAAGGCAAGGCAAATCAGGGAAAAGAAGGGAAGGGATACGAAAGAAAAGAGAGAAGGGAGGGGAAGGTAAAGGAAGAAAAGGGAAAGAAAGGGAAGGGACGGGAAGAGAAGGGACGGGGAGGGGAAGAAAGGAAAGAGATGAGAACGGAAGGGAAATAAAGAGAATGGAAACGATAAGAAGGGAAGGGAAGGGAAGGGGAGGGAAGGGGAGGGAAGGGAAGGGAAGGGAAGCGAAGGGAAGGGAAGGGAAGGGAAGGGAAGCGAAGGGAAGCGAAGGGAGGGGAAGCGAAGGGAAGCGAAGGAAAGCAAAGGGAAGGGAAGGGAAGGGAAGGGAAGGGAAGCGAAGGGAAAGGGAGAAGTGAGGTGCTATTGCCATGCAACAACGCGGAATGAGACAGCCAGCGAAAGTTAAAAATGTGTATAATCCATAACCTTGTGATGACTGTTGTGAGGCTCAGACTATTGAGCTATATGGGTTGAGATGACGAGCGAAGGTTACATATGTTTACGACCTGTCTCCTATGGTAGTATCAAATTATTACAACAAGTAGAATAACCTTTACCAAGTTGAAGTGGCAGGTAAATCGAAGCTTAAATAACACGGCATATGCAACGTTCTAAGAATAGAATACGGCGTAGACAGTGATAAATAAGGTAAAATATTAAAAGGTTGACAACTGCTGTAACTGATCTCAAAGAACATCAACGTTTCGTGCAAAGGCCCTTCGTTAGAACACGTTTCTTTTCTGACGAAGTGCCTTTGATCGAAACGTTGATATTCTTTGAGATCAGTTACGACAATATGCAACGTCAGGCTACTTCCTAGTATTTCACGCGTGTCTCCTGCCTTCCACAAGTCTCAACAACTCCTGCGGTATGTTGTTTCTAGGGTTGGAATTACACGATTTAACTAGCTAATAAGCAATCTCACCTTCACTTATGGGTTCCGTTTCACTTGAAGAATGGGAAGGACCTTTTAAAAAGTTATCCACTGGTTCATACAGATCTTCGTCCATTTTAATGTCAGATGTGTCTTCTTCGTTATTTGTGTTTGCCGACACTTCATTACTTTGTTTCCGAATCATGGCTGAGTCTTCCTCCGACAACTCAGTCTTCAAAACTGATTTCATCTGTCGAATCCAGTTTTCAAGTTCCGTCGACTTTTCTACCTTAAACTGACGATTGCAGAAAAAAAAAGAAGAAGCGTTTTTAAAATGACATTGTAAGTTTGCCACTCTTGGACTGTGGTTGCTCTTCGTTTACTAGCGAACAGAATACAGCCCACTTTCCTTGAAGTTCAACCCATTCCGCCAGAGGCAAAGGCACACTTTAATGGTTTACTCTGGCTAACGTAAGACGACTGTGCTTGTAGAAGGGATAAGCCCTTACACTTAATGAGTTAAAAAGCACATCAAGTGAAAATTTCAGGATTATTTGATGTTGGGACTTGAACCCGTAGTTTGGTTTCTCTACACCGCAGCACGACCAGTTGAACTATCGAACCAATATGCTTTAAGTCGACATATGCTATACATGTGAAAGCTTGGAGATACCTTAGATGATCGACGAACATTCGTCAAGCGTTCGATCCCCGTCTGGGGCCTCAGAAATCGTTTTTCTGAGGTTAGGCCTTGACTAACGTTCATCGATCATCCATCACATATCAAGTGGTCGCAATAATTTGATGCGCACTAAAAATGGATGATATCAATTTCGGCAACGGTCTCCGTCGCTCAGTTGGCAGAACTTCGCACTAGATTCGCTTAGTCGCGGGTTTGATTCCCGGCTCGAAGGCCCAAAGTTGTATTTTTTGCAACAGATCCCGGTCGGGTCTCAAAAATGCCCTGACACTCGAAATTTTCCTATCTATTAATCGAGTGTAAATGTCATAATATCCTTTAAAATGTCCCCAGTTGGTTCGATAGCTAGTTCCCCACGTAAAAACCCAAGAGCGTCTGAGAACTGCCGAAATTTAAGGAGGACAAACTGATATTTGGAGCGAAGGTACTTTCACTTCAAAGAAGGGCGTGCGCTCCAAATCTCCGTATCTCCTCTCCTACGTTTAATATAAATTGCAATGCCCAGCAGATTGCACGAAGTATCGCCATATGTAAACATTAACAATTGCTTAAACAAAGAAGGCAATTGTTTAAGCAATTGTTAATGTTTACTTATGGCGATACTTCGCACAATCTGCTGGCCATTGCTATTTATATTAAAGTTACGATTTCCGCCTGGACAATCACTCTCCAAAGTTTCGGCAGTTTCCTGAGCCTTCAGGCCTTTTACACGTCAACACTGACTGCGTAGTATTCTACTATTATGTCATAGCTCCCCAGTTCTGTGGGTTTCGACAAATTACCAACAAGTCACCAAGCACCAAGTACGTTCATTGTCACTAAAAACTAACCAGATAGGTTCGTTCGGAGCTACTAAGCTCAAAACACATTTTCCCATCCTTGACCTCCGGGTAACTGGGACTTCCTTTACGCAGTATGTAACCGCTGGACGGCAGCACTATTGTTCCTTTCTGTCTGCTGTCCTTCGAATCGCCGTAGTAGTACAGAGCCAGGGAGGAGAGAACACAATAACGCCGTTGCCATTTTGACAACTTGAGTATTCCTTTAGTTCTGTACTTCTCCATGTACCCTTGAAAGTGTAAAAAAAATTGGTTTCTTGGAACCTAAATCGTTGGTACTTGACAACAAAAATCCAACAGTAAAAAGCGCAAGAATGATGAATAAAAAGCGTATTTGACCGGTCCAACATCGTAAAATATCGGACAGTTTAGCAACCAATCAACTCACGTAATTCAGAGTACGGAGCAAAAAACGAGCTCAGCCATCTACGCGATACGATTATCGTATACGATTCTTCAGTTTGGCGTATGCGATTATGTCATAAAAGCACAATTCCTGCTTTCTATTCGCTGGCGAATGTTGCAATTGATCCTGAAGACTCCTACGACTGAATCGGATACATCAACATGAACAACCCTAAACGACAGTCCTATCGTGTAAATGGGCCTCAGTTACTGCTTCTCACAACATATCCAACATGAACTACTTCATCTCAACCTTCACCAACCTCTTTAAAAGCGACTCAAAGCACAAAAATCCTACCTGCACATATTTTATCCTTTATATCGGAAACTTTTTTGGGTTCTCTCACATTTTGTGCGGCCTTAGTTAATTTTGCTGCAAGGAAGGAAAGTCAAAAGTAAAAAGTATAAAATTTTATAAATCCGACGCGCGTAGGCATTGACAGGGAGGGCAAATGGGAGGCATTTTCCCCATGGATTTCCCCCTCAAAATGCAAAGATTATAAGGTTACTAAGGTAAGTTAGTTGTAAACAGGTAACACTCAATATTAATTTTCTTAGCAGTTAAATCATGAAATAAACGTACTGCCGAACTGCAGCATAATCCGTTTTAAATGTTTTGCAATGTGGTGCCAATTTTGGCGGGATGTTTGACGCCATCTGGATCATGAGATGATTACTAGTAAAGGTAACTACGTTTGATTAGGTCTGCACTTCCCTCTCGAGAAAAAGCCCTTCCAACGCCCATGCACAGAAGTTCTAACACACCAACAAAATAACGTGGTTATGGCAACTTGCTCACAGATGTTCAAAAGAAAGTAGTGAACTAGCACTTTTAAAATCTCCTCGGTAACATGTACGAAAATAGCCGCCATCTTGTTTTTTGATCCTTTACTGTTATATCCCCCACAGGTGATTATCGAGATTTATGACGTAATTTTCTAGCCAATCACCACGCGCGGTTTTCGATAATCACCTGTGTAATTATACTAAATCAATTTAAATCTCAGCAATAGTACCAACCTCCTACAACATCATCATACGTGCTGTCCTCAAACTCAGTAGTGGTATTAGCTGAAATCAGAAGTCAAAATCTTAAAGAGGAAGGTTTGTGGGCAGTGGTGAAGCTAAGCACAGCACTGGTCATGCGATGCAAATTTATGATTATTTATGTATCGCAACAGGTCATGATATGCAAATATAAAATTTAGACATTAGTCAAAACATATTCATGAACGGGTATTCTTGTTGCAGTTTCTGGTCATGGTTTGTACAATCACTCATTTGACCAACAATTGGTGCATTTTTATACATATACCATTGCATTGGTGGATGTATATGGCTTGATACCTGAAGATCATGTATCATTTTGGATTTGGATTTCATTACCTGTTGCCATGCTTAGCTTTGCCACTGGCTGTCGTATAACAAGGGGATGAGGAAGGGAGAAAAGGAAAGTGGTCTGGTAGGGAGTTGACACAAGTAATGGTGGTCACAACTGGGCAAAATGAGATGGTGGGTTGGCCCAGCAGCAGGGTGTGGGTGAAGAGGTAGTTTGGAGGGTAAATGGGAGAACTGAAATACTATTTTCAGCAGCAGATACAGAATTTTTTCCAGGGGCGTGACTATAAGGTGATAAGCATTGTACACCACATTTTATAGTTGCAGAGTGGGGTGTTTTTTTGGCAAGCCTTGCATACCAATAAGCTGACTGTTACAGTTTATGCAAATTTTCTGCACAAAAAAACTGTAGACAACACATCATAATTATAATAGTTTTCCATAAGCAAAGCTTTTTGAGAAGAGCTTACTTCAAGTAACCATGTCAAAGCATAACTTACTGTGTAGGTTAGGATTACGACAGGAGAGGGAGGACTGGTAACCCTAGTCACCCTCCCTGTATCCACCCTTGTTTTTTTTTACATATCCACAAACTTGGCATCCTGTTAGGGATGATAAGGTCCAGCTATGCAGATTAGTTCAGGAGATAACCTGTTCCTGTGGAGAGAGAGAGAGCTGGCCTGTACCTTCCCTTCATTGAATATTTTTGATATTGGTCAGAAAAATGTCTACATTTTTTCATGAGCACTTGTGTGAAACAGTAATCCAACATTGGTAATTTCTTCATGTAAGAATGGTCTGAAAATGTTTTAGGAAGCTTTCCCTGCTGCGCAAAGCTTGACCTAGTGTATGGAACGATCAGTAAACCAATCTGATTCAGTGACTTTGGTAGTGTACAATACAAGTAAGTTCATAACATCATAGTAGCAGTAATGAATTACAAGTTGGAAGAACCATTGTAACAGGTGTATGTAATTTTCTTGTCTAAGTCTGTACATACCTCCATTAGGGACTACATTTTCTTTTACTTCTTTCACAGAGTTATCTTCTAAATGAAATAAACCAACCAATATATGAGATGGCCACTTGGGTGAAGAGATACAGTGGTGCAGGCATAAATAAATGGAAATGCAGGACAGTCCAACATCATGAAGGAAAAAAAAACCAAGCAAATGAGGGAATGAAGAAGGAAAAATGAATTGTTAAAGAACCTATGATAGGAAGAGAGAATAAATGAAACACTGAACAAGAAAAAAACAAAGTCTGGTCAATACTACCCATCATCAACCTTTTAATGCACAGTGTCCAATATTTTGGACATCTAATGACAAAAGAACTTGTGCAAGAACAAAAAAACAAAGAGAGAACAAAGAACAAAAGAAAAAAAATTCAACTATTAAAGTGTTAAGGGCTGGTACTCCACTCTGCTGACAAAAACTAACCATCTGATGTTAGTCAGATGAAAATTCTTCAGTGTACCATTGCCCCTTAACCCTTTCTTGTCTGAGACATCTCTTCTTGACAAGTAAAATCATCTGGTATTAGCCAGAGTAAGATTAAAAAATCAGGTACAGACCAGAAAGAGTTAATGAGTTAACATGGCTGTTCAAATGTGTTTAACTTGCCAACACCAATAATGGAGAACTAAATTGTTAAATGGTGAGATCAAGGCTTGTGTTGAATAAGACTTACTTGTTTTCACATCATCATAAGTCTCAGACATTTCCTCGTTTGTTTCTGCTTAAAAAAGAAGTGGACAAATGAATACAGGGTAAATTAAGTCAGGAGCAAACAGACAAAACTTGGCTCAACAAAACATAATGTAACACAACACGACATAACATAATGTAACATAATGTAACATAATGTAACATAATGTAACATAATGTAATATAATGTAATGTAACATGACATAACATAATGTAACATAAGAGAACACAACACAACATAGCATAACATAACATAACATAACATAATGTAATGTAACATAACATAGCATAGCATAGCATAACATAACATAATATAGCATAATGTGACATGACATGACATTGCATGACATAACATAACATTGATGTTCACATACTGTGTGGCATGAAAGTTTTGTGGAAACTAAATTTTGTGAATTAGCAGATTTTTCTATGATCCACAAAAATAAGATCCCAATAAAAAACATAAACTCAAACCAAAAAAAAAATCCATGAAAATTTACTCCATTTTTCTAGATTAACTGGATTTCAATTAGTATCTTCTTCATTGTAACTGCATTATAAAAACTGTCTATCCTGTAGCCTTGAGTTGCAATAGAAGCTTGTGACTTTAGTACAATAAGTTAGTAAAATAAACAAAACAATATCAAATCCCCTGTTTGTTATATACAAGTACCATATGAGCAACATTGGACAGGAACATTCCTGAGATTGGCAAAATTTTGTTCCCCAAAATGTGTTCCCACAAAACTCAAAAAATCAGCAATCCACAAAAATAAAATTCAGCAAAAATTTCATGCCTCAAGGTAAGGCTCAACATGTTTAAATCCAAAAACATTGAACTATATGTTGAAACGGTTTAGCCAAACCTTAAACTGAAAAAACTTACTGGATTTCACATCATCATAGGTTTCACCTGATTCCAAACCAGTTTGAGCTAACAGAAGCAATCACATATCAAAATTAAGGTATCCAGAAACATACAACTTGTTTCTATAAGCTTCTATAATTTCATGAATCTTTACACTAATGCTGGAGAGCATTACCTTTATCACTCACTATTTGGTCAGACTGCAGGCCAGATGTGGCTTACAGTGGCCCTTTTTATGACTCAAAGACAATTGCATTGAAAAAAACTGTTATTCCAAAAAATATATAAAATCATCACTCTCATAAACAAAAGATATCTAAATAGTTTGGACATTTTTTTCAACTTTAACAGCTTTGTCAGTATTATATAATATAACTTGGTCAAACAGCTACAGTATCAATTCCTTTCAGGATACTAATACCTACCTCCAGCAACATCATCATACATCTCCTCGAATGACTCATGGTCTACAATAATGTTGTGAAAGGTATTAACAAAAGAATTAATACTGCACAGCTCAATGTCATCAGTGCTCTTTAAAAAGGGTATATATAAGAATTTATTTTCCAAACAGCATAAGAATCTCTCCTGGCATCAAACATAAAATAAAATCTGGAGGAGCTCTTTCTTACATCTAGCAATAATGGAAAAACTACGGCAAACAGGAAGCCAGTGGGTACAAATGAAAAGGGTGTTGTTTGTTTGTCATCTTGTTATTGACTCATATTTTGGGTTTTCAAGATGTCATTGTTTTTCGGAATTTGTTTTTTTATTGTATTTCATTAAATGATAATATATATATATATATATATATATATATATATATATTATACATTTAATGGAAATTTAAAATAAATGAACAGTTACTCGAGTTTCACACTGTGAAGCGATCTTCAGACTAAAAGTTAAACTGTCAATAGTTTTAACTTTTAGTCTGAAGATCACTTCACAGCATGAAACTCGAGTAACCATTCATTTAGTAACCATTCATTCTATAGTACCAACCTACCCACTCACTCACTTTCACACTCACCTACTGATCTATTTAATTACCCTCCTACCAACACACATACCTAATTGATAACCTATACGTCTTCACACCTACCCACCTATTTATTTGCACATTTAAGCATGCACACACCTACCAGCCCATCTCTGTCAAACCTTCCCCTCACTTCTATCTACAAACCATACTACTCAAGCCCACCCAACTATCCACACTGCCTCCCAAAATTCTAACCAGCTATCTAGTTGGTTGTAGTTTATATATTTTACCTGATTGCTTATCAGCTTTTTCAACTTGTTCTTGAGACACATCATCATAAAATTCTTGAGTGCTCTACAGAAAGTTACCAAAACAGGGCAAGGGTACATTCTACAGTTTTACTTTGGCTAATGACAGGTGATTCACTCGAGGGGATGAGCCCTGCCCCTTAATGAGTTACAATCACACACAAGCTGATGCATACATTCAGTTAGTGAGCTTGTTTAATTGTTCACTTGTTTTCAAGATTATAGCAAAGGTTATTTCATCATCAACTGAAGAACTAACAAAAATAAGATAAGTCAAATCTAACTGACTGCTCTTTTTCACATTCCTAAGGTAAAGAAAAAAATAAAAGCTAATCCTGAGTTTTTTTGACCAGCTCATTGGTGGGGAGAAACAGGGTGAACATCTATTATCAATTTTTCATATGACTAGGGTCTCTATCAGGCATAGCTAAAATATTTTGGAAGTTCTTTTGCTTGTGAAAATCTTGATTTCATAACTCTTCAGGCATAAAGAATCAATATAATTGGGTAGATGACAGCAAATATTCAAAAATACCATGAGTGCACTAATTTTTGCTGCCACTAAAAATTACTTGAGTAATTTTGTGTTAAAAAACCCCCCACATTTTCACCCACCTCATCTGGTGGAGGCAGCAGTGGCTTCTGGGGAATTTCATCTCCTTTATTCAGCAGTTTTTGAAGCCTCTGAGACAGCTCCAAACGTTGCTTCTCAATATCAGGTGGCAAGTCAAGCTTTCCAAGAACATTAGAGATGAACTCTTCAGTATCTATAAATATCAATGTTTAAAATTTCCCATGATTAGCAGCAAGTACAGAGATAGCTAAATATATATATATATGTATGTATATAGAGATAGCTAAATATATATATATGTATGTATAGATAAATGATAAGTGAGATTTTATTAAAAATCATATGAAGAGAGTGCTCAATACCAGAGTAGAGTGAATTACAATAGCAAGACAAGGTAAACTTGGGTTACTTCATAAAGATTTACTACAAATTTGTTTCTTATGGCAAGCTGAGCCCGCCACACTCATCAGGTAATGATTGCATCCTGACGATCACTACCTGACAAGGGTGGCAGGCTCAGCTTGCCATATGAAACAAATTTGTAGTAAATCTTTATGAAGTAACCCAAGTTTACATTGTCTTGCTATTGTATATGTATGTGTGTGTGTGTGTGTATATATATATATATATATACATATACAGGGTGTCCCAAAAAAATGTATACACACTTTGAATGATGATAATTCACTATAACAAACTTTCTTTCGAATGCCACGCATTCGTGAGCAATTTGGAGATGAGGAGTTTTATTTCCAGCAAGATGGAGCACCTTCCCACTACCATTGTGATACAAGAGCCTAACTTACAAAAATCTGCCGGACAGATGGATTGGGTGAAGATATAGCATTGAATTCCCCCCACATTCACCTGACCTCACGCCTGTGGACTTTTTTTATGGTGATACGTCAAAGATAAGATTTTTAGCACAAAACCTGTAGCTATCAATGAGTTGAGAGCAGCAATTGAAAGAGAATGCACCCAAATACCAAATGAAATGATCATAATTCGTAATGTTTGCAATTCCATCTGTCTGTGTTATCAGCAGTGCCTGGACCAGAATGGTCATCAGTTCGAACACCTGTGATAACTCAAAAAATTCTACACTTGTCTTCTTTAACTTGGGTTATAAAACTTTGATATGTCTTGATAAACATTGTATTTATAATCATTCAAAGTGTGTATACATTTTTTTGGGACACCCTGTATATATATATATATATATATATATATATATATATACAGGGTGGCCCAGAAGTCTTCGGCCCGGTAAGAATTTATGAAAACTATGATAATATTAATACAATTTATTAAAAATGAGATAATATTAATCAACAATTTAATACGTACAATCTGAATAAACAATTTAAAGCTATCTACCTATACAATTCGAAGTGTCCACCATTTGCTTTGATGCAGTTATGATAACGAGCAATGACGCTGTGAGTAACTTTTCTACACATTTCAGGCGTAATTGTTACCCATTCTGCTCTAATAAGGTCCTTCAAATGGTCGATGACTTTAATGTCGTGGACTTTCTAACCGCAGCAGTGCAAGGCTCAATTCATTCATTCGTCTTCAGGACACGACTGGAAAGCAACCACTCTGAAAAACTTTCGCGCCGGGAGAGCCTTCGCGCTGGCCACAGCGCCAAGGAAATCATCGAATGGTTTAAATATCCTAAAACCATGGTGTACGACCTTGCAAAAGCATACAAAGCTTGAGACGAGAAGGATCATTTCACACCAGATCGCAAGGTTCATAAGTTATTTGACTAATCAATAAGACTGGTTTTATTCTAATTCAAATATTAAATATGAGCCGGGCCGAAGACTTTTGGGCCACCCTGTATATATATACATATATATATATATATATATATATATATACATATATATATATACACACACACATATGTATATAATACATATATATACATACATATGTGTGTTTATATATGGCATCACTGATGAGGATTCACTCATATTTTATATGAATATGAATTTCATACTCATATTTTACATATTTTATCACTTTCATAAGATATCTATGAAATATCTTCCTAAGAACAGGTGTGTAATCCCAAGCCTTACAGTCACCTTTTGGGGTACAAAAAGTCATCTATTCAGACTTGCAGACAATCACCTGCGGCCTTCTGATGACGCTAATTACTGATAAGGGATACTTGAGGGAATGCGAGAATGGCGAGATGGATTAGCAGACCCTTTCACAAAGGTTTCATATGGTTATAGAACACCTCACAAGCAAAATGAATCCCCCTTCTCTTAGCGTGCATACTGCTCGCCCTAGTCCGAACGTGATGTCTGCCCATACCAAAAAAGCCTAACGTACAAAGACTGTTTTTGTCAGGCGATTGTTTCAAAACATGCAAACACGACGCAATGAAACACCGAGACAGGAAGCCGCTGGATTTTATTCCAATCTTTCGCATTCCTGTTAATGCGTGGTTTGGAATCTCTTCTCACGAGATCTCTTGGCTTTAGAATCGATAATTATCGTTGTCAGCCAATTTAAGGAAACGCTTACCTTTTAATACAGCTGTTGTCTCATCCATCGCTCTTTTTACGCCTGAGAAAACATCTCACAATCCAACACTTCACTTCCTGTTCTCGTGCCCGGTCACTTGACTCACCTGGCGCGTACACAACCTCGTACCCATGCGAGGTAAAGACCCCGGGTGCGAAGTTAGTCAGTCCACTACGCACTGACCAATATAATATAACTATACAGGTGTATTAGATAATATATATACCTGTACAATTAATGTACCAATATATGTAATTATATAATATATATGATACATATAATTATATGATAAATATAATTAATGTATACTTAATATAATATCGGGTCATTTAGTAAAATTTCATCGGGCCTTCGGCCCTCGGGAATTTCACTAAAAGACCCTCATCAAGCGGGAGGTTTAATGACTAATACACCTCGTTTCATGGTATTACTCATAAATATACATACCTATGTAATATACCCATATGGGTGTATAGGTTACCTTAATCCTAATCTTAACTCTAAGATTCAGGATAATCCTGAAACTTAAGACCACTGACATTTCAGCAAGCATGCTGGACGCATCACATTTTTCTTGTCCCTCCCGGCGGCCTCCTTCTCAGGTATACCTTCTTGCCACGACTGTTGTGTCGTGTCCTTGTCCAGGTGGGGCGCATGAGGGACTGTAGACCGCGTAGTTCATGCACTGACGTCCCGATTCAGGAACCCTCTACCGAATTTACTGACTGTAATCCACGTCCTAATCCAAACCTTAAAGCTATTTCTAATCCTAACTCAAAAGTGGAAGCAGTAATAGCTGTTGTAGGTCTTGGCTGCAACACTATTTCACGTGGCTATTCTTTATCTTTGTTTAAAATTTTTAACATATACCTCGCAGGTGAATGGTATTTTCTGCGCAATTTGATTGGTTTCTCTAACTCAGAATATCCTGCATAATTCACCTCCCAGCAAAACAAGATGGCGTGTAGTTTTGTTTACGTCATGGAAGCAGAACTTTTTTATATCCACCACTATTCACTTCCACTTCGGTGAGTAATTGTTCTATATTCTAGTTTTAAAATTTCTGGTTGATTTCCAACATTCTTTGGACGCTTGCACAAATGCCATCGGTTTTAAAACGAATGGAAACTACCTATTCTAGATGCCACAACACACGTTTGGCCTATCTCCTTATAAAATGCTTCCTACACCCCTGTAACCCTAACCTTAAACCCAACGGTTTTCGCTTGAAATGTCAATATCTCGTCCTCTCGTTTATTGGTAAATAAACGAGAGGACGAGATTTATCTACAGGGTAATCTCCTTGTCGTTAAAAGTGTCCTTTAGTTGTTTTTTTTTTCCGATTACAAACAGCTTTTCTCACGGGAAAAGTGCCTAAAACTATGATTGAGACGACTAAATGCAACCACCGAAACAACATTATCATACTTAGTTCCATCAACGACCTCCAACATGCAGCCGGCCTGTTACTTCAAACGAGTGAAACAATTCAAGAACACTTGTAGCATACTTTACCTTGCACTTGCATGTTCGAAGCTGAGACGGGGTGACTGAAAGCCACTCCTTCCTGAAGATCAATTTCACCTTCAAGGTGACTATGGTCAGACACTTGCTCAACCTCAATTTCGATTGTTTCCAAATTCTTATTTTGGCATCCCATGACATTCTCAGCCTGTGTGTTCTCTGTCACACTCCCTCCTTCAATATCCATCGGTTCCTGCAACTTTGTATCTGCCACGACCGGTGTCTCCACATAATCTTCACTTTCTTTCACATTTTCATCTGTTCCGTCCAATTTGGTTTCTGCTTTCGTGAACTCTTCGCTTCTATCAATACCATCGCCGCCATCAAAGTCAGCTAAAATAAGAACATGTTCCTCAAAGTTCCAGGAAGTTTGAAATGCATGGTTTTGCTCCACATCTTTTTGCAAATTCTCATCATGATGATCGTCGGTCAAGGCCTCGTATACAGTTCCTTTGTCGCACTGTTGTTGTTGTTGTTGTTGTTGTTGTTGTTGTTGTTGTTGCTGCTGCAGTTGCTGCTGCAGTTGCTGCTGCAGTTGCTGCTGCAGTTGCTGCTGCAGTTGCTGCTGTAGTCGCTTTTCTCTTCCTTCTCGTTTTTCTTCCTTTTCTCTCATTTCCATCTGTTCTTTCCCTGTAGTGTCCGATCCAGTCGTAGCTCCCTTACTACGTTCGCTAATCAGGACCTTCAACTCTTCTCCTATACCAGGAACAGTTGGAACTTTGGCAATTTCCTCGGAAAGATTCTCAGAAAGAGTTATCATGCTCGATTTACAATTTGTGGCAATCTTTTTCAAACTTTCCATCCACTGCTTCCTATCATGCGCCGATGAACACTTGAATTCATACGAAGAAGATGCGCTTAAGATCAGAGTAAATCGAAAACTGAGAGATTTTCGTTTGGCTGTACGACACTGCACGTGTGGGGGCAGATCAATGGATTTGACCACTCTTGTGTCGTTCTCACTGGAGTACAAGAATAGCTTCCTTCCTCTGATTACTGCCCAATACTGTCTCCATTTGTTTTTGACTGCATTAGTTTTCAGGTAACCACTCCTGTGGATTGGCACGATGCTTGTTTCCAGGAAAGGTTCGTAAAGATCGTTCGGGCTTTCGGCTGCGAAGGAGAATTGGTGGAATATTAGTCGCGTGCGCAGAAATGGTTGATTTATTTTATTTTATTTAGCTTTAACTTGGTTACAATAAGTATTCTAGATAACTTACAAGGTCTGGAATACCGCAACAGCTAAAACCAATTACTGCGAATCCATAAATACAATATAGGACAATAATCATTTTCACAGTGCATTACAAATAATCTAAGTCTAGGAAGAAACTGGAAGAGAAGTAAAAACAACAAGTTGGGGAAACTCATAGACTTCAGACAGAGAAGACAGATTACCCCATCAAGGAAGATTAAAGTTGGTGCTTCGTCTGTACGGAGCTACGGGATGAACTTTATTAAGGCAGGGCGTAATTCCTTGGTATACAGCTGTGACACCCCAAAAGTTTGTAAAAAACCAGAAAATCCGGGCAAAATGGATAATTGGGTCATAAAATTTCGGGAAAAATCTTGTTTGATAAGGTGGGTCAAAATCCTTTCTTGCTTGGATACTGAACCAAATGCCCCCATCTACCACTGGCACAACCTTTGTCCTTGTTTTCCATAAATTCCCAACAGATCTTGATACTTCTCTCGCTTTTCTATCTCTTTCTGAACAACATTACAGTCACAAGGGACAGCAATGTCCACAATAATCGTCCTTCTCTCCTTCTTTCTTTGGAGAAAGGAGAGGGAGTAATAATAACAATAATAATAATAATCTATTATCATTATTATAATAATCTATTATTAATAATAACAATCTAATATTATTAATATTATTAATAATAACGATCTATTATTACTATAATTATTATTATTATTATTATAAAATTGTAAAATTAAATAAAAAAACTATTACCCATATGAATGTCATCGTACATCTCATTCGATGCAGCCATGTAGACTTCTGAAATGATAAACACATGAATTAAACGATTCGAAAAACTCCCCTCATAAGCTATGTTATTCCAACTTAGTGAAGACACCTATATCCCAGAATACCCCTTGAGCTTCCTCCAAAGCGCTTACACAGTGAAGCTATTTCGTATAAACATGCAGTACCTCTGTTTTCTTGAACTAAGTTAATGCTTGATTCACGTGCTCCAGGATGATTGGCAGTGTTCACAAGCATGATTGCCTCTTCACTATCCAGATTTCCAGCATAAAAGACATCGTCTGTTTCACTAGTTGGATCAGCTGCCATTTCACCGTCAGCCACATCTGTTGTTGTTGATTCCTTTTCAGTCCCAAGTGGATTCATTCCTGAATACTTTCTGCAACACCGCGCGCAGGTATTTTGGGAAACGCTTTGCGAAGCAAGCGACAGACTCTGGATCCATTTTTCTCTCTCAAACGCAGTCGAGCACTTTAAAAAGTAATGAGTTGAAGGGCTCGTAATCATTTTGAAACGATAATCATGGTTCCTCCTGGGTTCAAGAAGAAACTGTATGTCCGGTTTTAATTCAATGCGCATTACTTCTTTCTCGTTGCTTGTCTCCGAGCTCTCTGGATCTGATAAAAGAAGATGGTTCTTTTCGATGATTCCTCGATACTTAATCCAGTTCTTTTTTCCTACCAACATTTTGAGGAAGCCTCGACAAGGATCTCCTTTTGATAGCGAAGGAATGTCGTAGTTCAAAGGAGTATCTGAGGAAAAAAACAATGATCGAATGAATGAATACATAAATGAAGGAATGAAGGGGATAAGGAATGTAGGATTGAAGAAATGAATAAAAAGAATGGGAAAAACGAAAGAAAGAACGATTGTAAGATTGTTGAAAAGAAAGAAAAAAAGAGAGAAATGCATAAGAAGAAAAACGAAATAAAGGGGGGACAAAAGAGAGAAAGAAAAAAGAAAGCAGGAAAGAAAAGAAGAAAAAAGAAAGAAAGATAGAAAGGAAGAAAAAAGAAAGGAAGGAAGGGAAGAAAGAAAGGAATAAAGAAAGTGAGATAGAAAGAAACCACGAATTTCATAACAGAGGATCACACGCGACAAACGATTTACTCTCACCGAATTGCTTTGAAAGTCTCTTGGAAATTTTCGGACTACTGTCTGAATCTTCTGAAATATAAACAGGGTTAATGAATCCTGGCTTGGGTGGTGTCTTTCCTTTGTTTGATTTTATCAAGAAAGTGGAAAAGTGATGATCTTGAGGGTCAAAGATTTTTAGAGGCGATGTCGTAACACGATCTACAAATTCCGGGTCGCCGTCTATGGATGGAATCCCAGAGCTATTTTCAAAGACCATCGAATTCTCGTGTTCATTTGCTGAAGTATCTTCTGGCTCCGATGAACTACTCCTGTGTTTTGAGTCTTGTAATGTGAAATAGCCGTTTTTGGATTCAGTCTTAGACCGAACCTTTCTCTCTTTTAACCCGGTCGTAAAAGAAGAGACGAGATTCTCCTGAGAGTGAAAAAGTTTCAGTAAAGGCGATGTAACTTGATATTCGGAAACCGTCCCGGTATCGTTTGGACTGTGAATATCGTTGGTGTTCTCTTCACTGGCAAGGGAATCCTCCTGTTCACTTTCAAACGTAACTTCCGACGAACCTTGGATAGAAATATTCACAGATTCTCTGTGGTCACTAGATTTTCTGTTTGTTTCGCAGTCAGACTTGTAGCAATGGAAACAAGACTTCCGACAAAAACTTTGCGACACGTACTTCAACCTGCCAAGCCATTGCTGTCTGACGAACACAGAAGCGCACTTGAAATGATAAATGCTTGAGTCCACGCAGAGTCTAAAGTGGTAGCTGTAGCTGCTTCTGTGAAGAGGTTCGTACTGAAAATGTTGGGACAACGGGATGAGTCGGACTTCCTCTGAACCAGCTTTAAAATATTCTTCGCTCGCGTACAGACGTAGAGCAGCATGTTCGAGAACGGCCCAGTATTCCGTCCAAGTCCTTCCTTGTTCTAACAGCTGGAGCTTCCCAGAGTAAAGAGAATTCAAGTCCTGTAACGATACATCAGCCATATTGTTATTCGTTATAATGAATTATACCACATTAATGTTGTACGTTTTATAATCTTGCTGGCGTTCATACATATCACCAGATTATTTGAAGTATTTCTGTACTTCCGTATCCAGAAAGAAAGTAATTTGAGCCTGTTCGAGTGCACTTCATATGCTCGCAATTTGCACTTAACTTTTAGACAGGTTAATACAAAGAGTGATAAACATAAGACTGTATTTTCGGTTTTCCTGATTTAATAAGCGTAAGCAATTTATTGTAGTTTGTTCGAAAGGGGTATTTATATGGAGGCGAGTTAGTTCACTTGGCAGGACCAGCCTTAGAAAGAGCGCTCATAGGCGTAGCAAGCAGGTGGGGGTGGGGGAAAGTGCCCCTAGAATAATAGAAATGTGGAAGCCGTGCCCCCCAGTATTTACTACAGTCTCCCTTTTTTATAACATAATTTTAATTATTTTTTATGATCTTTATATTTTAGTGTTAAACTGTTCTCAAAATGTGGGAAATAGCGTTTCAAAGACTCAGAAAATCAAAAATATCCCAGGGGTGCATGCCTCAGAACCCCCTCTACAGTTGGGTTGTGCCCCTCCAGTGATTAGTTCCTTCCTGCGCCTCTTGGGGGGGGGGGAACTGGTGGTAAAGTGGATGCACACATGTCTCTCACCACTGTCTTTGATTCCCGCTCCACGCAGTTATCTGATTAAAGTCACCCTGGTCACATGTGAGAGGAGTGTCGTCCAGTTTGACTCTACCAAGCATCGCAAGTTTTCTCCGGGCGCTCAGGTTTCCTCCTGCAGTAGCACTGGACCCATGAGGGGTGGCCCTTACTGGGCCTCTAGGGAGAACAGCTCAGATAGCTGATAGAGTTATCCAGTATAAATGAAGACACTTTACGATAAAGGTAATAAATAATGTAAATAATATAAATGATATAAATAATCTGTATATATAAATTTGGAGCGTCACGGCGTTTGTCCGTTACCTTAAAACTCCAGAACCACAAGACTTATAGAACATTCAATGACATATTCAAACTCACCATGACCAGATGAGTAACATTAGCTATCAATACCTCAGATAAATAATGACTTAAATATCATACCTAACATATATATGTGGCAAGCATAATCATTTCCTCAAGAATGACCATTTTGGAATGATCATTCCATTGCATGTATTATATCCACAATCCCAGAATGATCATTCCTGGTACAGAAACAATAACATTATCTACACATATTTCTGGTACTCTGTGCACAATTATTCCTTCGTGAGGATCCAATCAATTTTTTAAAATCATATTTGAAAGAAAAGGGAACTTTTTCATTTGTTCTCCATAATCTCGGGCGAAGCCCGGGTACCCTGGCTAGTAATAAATAAAGGTGAAGACCTTTTGGGCTATATTTCACCTCACTTTTATATGGGTGACCCTTTGAGTGGAAAGAATTAAGAAGACTCAGCCTCCCCCATCGCCTTCTTGGCTAGGGTCTTGGTTTGAAACAAGGTAGTCACCAAGGTGGTAAGACTTTGGCTGGGCTAAAATTCATGAAGTGGTGAAGAAAAAGAGAAGTTTATGGTGGGGTGTGGGGCAAGGTATTACTTAAACACTAAGGTCTTTCATAATCACATGATGAAAATAGCAGTGCGCAAGTAACACATGGTACAGTGACGTCAAGGACAGAAATCAAAACAGCAACAAGTTAAGGCAGCGACGAGAACAACAACAGTATCAACATCAACAGCAACGGCAGCAAGAAGAACAACAATGTCAACATCATCATCATCATCATCGCGTGCATCAACATCTAAAGCTACGTTTACACTACGGCAAAAGACTTCGGATTCAAAAAGTACTCGGATTCACACAAAAATTGTATTCGGATTCGTTGACTGTTTACACAGGAAAAAATATCTGGATTAATTGCATGCTCGCGTTAAAGCAAACGGTGCTTGCTTGTTTAAGAATGGACATAAATCGTCACAAATTTTATTGAAAGTAATGCTGGACAACCGAAAAATTTCTTTCCATTCTTTGTTTGTTACAGCCTCTAATAAAAAATTGTCCCATTACTGGCTACTTCGGCTGTCATTCACAAAAACGAGGAAGATTTCTTCAGGGTCTTAACTGTCCGGGTTCAAAGTATCCAGATTCTTTTACGGATTCATATTTATCCAGATTCGTATTTATCCGGATTCGTGAGCAATCCAAAGACTTTCTGTACCGGATTCGTTATTTCAGTGTAAACGGCTACTTTGAATCCAAATAAAGTCTCCGGATTGCCTACGAATCCGGAAAAATTTGGTCTGGTGTAAACGTAGCCTAACCACAATCATAAAAACGTCAGGGACAACAACAATCAATATCAGCCATACTATCAACATTGAAATCAATAGCAACAAATACGAGGACAATTGTGACACCAACTACCAAAACCACGATAAAAACAACAACAACAGCAAGAGCAGAAAAAACTATTTTAGCGCGTGAGTCTGAATGAGTCAAAAAATAGGCTGCGAGCTAATGTTGAAAACACTCGTACACTAATTCCAGTTAGTAACTGATGAACTTTAATAAAATCACTGTACAGAGGAGATTGACATCTAAATGGTCGACGAGCATAAGGTAGAGCCCAGTGTAACCTGATCTTTTGCGAGATAAAAGAGAACTATGATAACTTTTTACTGTCTGTGCTAGGAGAATTACTGTATATGTATTTTAATCATTAGTATCGGAAATATGTGGGTTAGTAGGAATGACGAATGAGTGTAAAAGGAATGTCCGTGATAAGATAAACTTATTTGTGCGTCAAAAATTTACATGGGCGTTCATAAGGTCGTTTCCTTATCAGATTGTGTTGGCTACAACCTGTATAGATAAAAACTAAAAATAACAAAATTAACTTAACCGCAAGTCAATGTTCCAATTAATTTAAACACGAGATGTTTATAACTAATGAGGAGGAGGCGTTACGCCATCACCGACACCAACAACAGCAACACCAAAACCAACACTTCACCACTACCTCCAACACCATCTCCTCGAGCTCCATCACAGCCGCAAACAACATTAATAAAAACAACAGAACTCCAGCCACCTGACGGTGGGTGATGGCAATTGATGGTGGGTGATGGCAGTTGATGGTGGATGATGACAGTTGATGGTGGATGATGGCAGTTGATGGTGGATGATGGCAGTTGATGGTGGATGATGGCAGTTGATGGTGGATGATGGCAGTTGATGATGGGTGATGGCAGTTGATGGTGGATGATGGCAGTTGATGGTGGGTGATGGCAGTTGATGGTGGGTGATGGCAGTTGATGGTGGATGATGGCAGTTGATGATGGGTGATGGCAGTTGATGGTGGATGATGGCAGTTGATGGTGGATGATGGCAGTTGATGGTGGATGATGGCAGTTGATGGTGGATGATGGCAGTTGATGATGGGTGATGGCAGTTGA
Organism: Heliopora coerulea; assembly: GCA_030142905.1. Classification (NCBI taxonomy): domain Eukaryota; kingdom Metazoa; phylum Cnidaria; class Anthozoa; order Scleralcyonacea; family Helioporidae; genus Heliopora; species Heliopora coerulea. Next base: position 2,340,679 of record JASJOG010000007.1, on the reverse strand, counting down.
TGGTGGATGATGGCAGTTGATGGTGGATGATGGCAGTTGATGGTGGATGATGGCAGTTGATGGTGGATGATGGCAGTTGATGGTGGGTGATGGCAGTTGATGGTGGGTGATGGCAGTTGATGGTGGATGATGGCAGTTGATGGTGGATGATGGCAGTTGATGGTGGGTGATGGCAGTTGATGGTGGGTGATGGCAGTTGATGGTGGATGATGGCAGTTGATGGTGGGTGATGGCAGTTGATGGTGGATGATGGCAGTTGATGGTGGATGATGGCAGTTGATGGTGGGTGATGGCAGTTGATGGTGGGTGATGGCAGTTGATGATGGGTGATGGCAGTTGATGGTGGGTGATGGCAGTTGATGGTGGATGATGGCAGTTGGTGGATGATGGCAGTTGATGGTGGATGATGGCAGTTGATGGTGGATGATGGCAGTTGATGGTGGATGATGGCAGTTGATGGTGAATGATGGCAGTTGACGGTGGGTGAAGGCAGTTGACGGTGAATGATGGCAGTTGACAATGCATTACGCAAGATGATGTACAATGAATGCTGTACGTTGATATATGTCGAAGTATATCCGTGCATAATGATGTACAGTGATGTATATGGACGCATATTGGCGTACAATGATGGATAATGTGGTATGATGACAGCATACAGGGGATCTATTATACAAAAACATTCCCACCGGAAGTAAAATGGAACGTGTAAGCGTCCACGCCTGCCCAAATCCCCCCAACTACATGAAATAAACATTTGTGGACGCCACGAACTGCTGTATCACCTTACGCTTAGCCCTACTTTTCTAGATTTGAAAGATATTCAGTTGGACTCATCGGGTAAGTAACTTTAGTGATACTGGAAATTGATCCTGATATACACGTTTACATGATTATCACGACGTAATTCTTGCCACGTGGTTGTGATGTTGCTATCAGATTTTAATTCTGTTTCTAACTTCTAAAAAAATCTGTTTCGTTGTAAATTTCTTTCCAGACAATCGCGATGTCTCAATCGTTCTTACAAGAAGCTTTGTCGACCAACGACCCTGAGGTTTACGAGATAATCAAGAAGGAAAAAACCCGTCAAATCCGTGGTTTGGAGTTGATTGCTTCGGAAAACTTCACGAGCAGAGCAGTTTTGGAGGCAATGGGTTCATGCATGCATAACAAGTATTCCGAAGGCGAACCTGGAAAACGGTATTATGGCGGCAATCAATTTATTGATGAAATGGAAATACTTTGCATGCAAAGGGCGCTGAAAGTCTATGGGTAAGTAGTTAATACACAGCGAAACGATTTTTCAGGCTTCAAACCGTGATTTACCATATCGTGATTACGCAAGTGAAACAAGACAACATACTTGCACAAATTTCAGACTTTTCATTGTTAAACATGGTGTGCTATTGATGAAAGTTTAAAGTATAGTTAAAGTTTTTTTTTTAAATGGGATGAACCTTAAAGAATTTTTCCTTCCTGGGAAAGGAAGAAAGTTATAAGCCCTTCAGGTGCAAACGAACGATCTTCAGCTTACATCACCAATGATCCCTTGTTTGACAATGGACCGTTCGTACGACAATACCAAATAGAATTATTCCCATGGGAAGAAATACGGTTTCAAGAGTATTGACAGTTGTGATGAGAAAATTGTTTTAACGACTACAACATGAGGTTCCAATCGTGAATTTCTTGAGGATCAACATGCGCTGTTTACATGCGTTAGTTTCCTAGATAAGCACAACTATTCAAGCGACCTAGGCTTATTGGAAAGTGTAAACAACTAGGAATAAATATAGGATCAGAATAAGGCCCTGACGACATGAAGGTAAACTGGCCTTCTACTGGGCTGACTGATGTCACAAGAACGTTTCTTCAGCTGTAAAAGACAATTCTGGTTATCTCTGGGGTTTTCCTGCAGCCAAATGAACCAATTTTGCTTCTCAATTTCATTTTGATTATATTTTATAGCTATGCTACGATCTAGATTCAACGAGTAAGCCTGGAAGCCTGCCCAGGTCACTTCCGTATAACTTAGACCTAGAACACAGTGATATGGTAATGCGAATGATACTAAAAAAACTACTTGAACTAGTAGCATACCCAGTTTTATATTCTCTGTTCCAGTCTGGGGCCATTGTTGTCTTTGGTCTTGTTAGTAGGTAAAAAAGGACCAGTACATAGTTTTTACACTCCAGAAATTTTAAGTGTTTTCAGGTGCATTAGAAGATTAATGTGTACTACAATGACTGAATGAAGAAAATGGTTATAAGAACTGTGGAGGGAGTCTTGGGAAGTAATTTCCATCAAAGCATCATAGGTTATTTTACAGCAAGGGTTCTCAACCGACTTGCATCTACTACCCATGACATTATACAGCTACGCTGTACAGTCTACTCTACACTTTACAATTTTTACATTCTACACTCTACACACACTAGCTTACACTACCCTACAGCAGGATTTGTTTTCACTTCTATTTTTATCATATTTTTCTATTGTTGTTGCTGGGCTCCTGTCACTCCCCTCAAGATAGCCCAAATTACCCCTTTTTGGGAACCCATTTTACAGATTTAATAAACTCTCTCCAAACATTTCTATGATATCTTGGCCCTATGCCTGATTACCATGATAAAAGGAAGGACTTACTGTAATATAACAGCTGTTAACCAGCATCAAATATCAGCAGCTAATTTTATAAAAAGATGATTAACTTTAATTATGATTAGTACTTAATTTTAGCCAATCAGGACAAGTATTTGAGAATTTAACTATGTTTTAATTACCCAATGGTGTTAGAGATGAGATTAAGAGTAGTACACAGCCAGGTCCTGACAGGTGAATAAAGTTTCATAAAGATGAAAGTTATCCACATACAACAGTGCTGACATTAACTTTCCTGACTGAGGGCCACAAAAATCTCTTTCCAAGTAACCATACCTTCTTTTGTTTAATTTTTCAGCTGGCAATCTCTTAAAATTTGATTCTGTGCTTTAATTTCATCAATAGACTTGATCCAGAGAAGTGGGGTGTTAATGTTCAACCATATTCTGGTTCTCCAGCAAACTTTGCAGTGTATACTGGTCTCTTGAAGCCACATGATCGAATTATGGGGCTGGATCTTCCTGATGGAGGACATCTTACCCATGGCTTTATGACTGACAAGAAAAGAATCTCTGCCACTTCAATCTATTTTGAATCAATGCCCTACAAATTGAACCCAGAGACTGGCTATATTGATTACGACAAACTGGCTGAAAGTGCAAAGTAGGTTGACAAATAATGAGTACTTGTTCTAGCCATAACTGTTATTATTTTTATTATTTTGTAACACTATTTTATTTTGTACTTATACATTTTTCAGAACTACTCTCAGTTAAAAGCAAAGCAATTTTTGACCTGGACTTTGTGTTAGTGAATTCTATCAATGGAATATAATTTTACATTTATTGCTGACAAACAAATGCAGACAAATGTAGACATCCAAACTGCCCATTACCATTGTTGTAAAAATGAAAGTGATAAATTTACTACAAAACACTCTACAGTGTACATAAACCAATCAGTTTATTGTAGTATCTATTTAATCTACAGCTTTCTCACTTTCCAGACTTTTTCGTCCAAAATTGATCATTGCTGGCTATAGTGCATATCCTCGTGACTTGAACTACGAGAGGTTTCGAGAGATTTGTGACAGTGTAAATGCCGTATTGCTGGTAGACATGGCCCACTTCAGTGGTCTGGTTGCTGGACAAGTTATAACCAGTCCATTTGAGTTTGCTGATATAGTTTCAACAACTACACACAAGTCTTTAAGAGGACCAAGAGCTGGAATGATTTTTTACCGTAAAGGTGTGAAAGGGCATACCAAGAGTGGGGAACCTATAATGTATGATTATGGTCCCAAGATAACTGGTGCCGTTTTCCCTGCTCTTCAAGGGGGTCCCCACAATCATGCCATTGCAGCTCTTGCTGTTGCCTTAAAACAAGCTGAAAAGCCAGAATTCAAGAAGTATGCCCAACAAATCATAGACAACTGTAAAGCAATGGCCAAGGTCTTGGTTTCCAAAGGTTATACACTGATATCAGGAGGAACAGATAATCATCTGGTGTTATGGGATGTACGTCCACTTGGAACAGATGGTGCCAAAATGGAAAAAATCTTGGAGGCAATTTCAGTTACAGGTATGGTTGGTTTCCTTGAACTTGGAGATTCAAGATGTTTAATTATACTTCATGTGTATTTTGTATTTTCTCAAAGTCAATTATTATCAGCCTTGCACCATTATACAATGTATTCCAAAGCTATGTGTCACTCCTTGTTTTCAACCCTGGTTTGGTGGGCTCAGGTAATCGAGCAAATTGGATGTGAGAAATTTTGTGTGTGGCATTGTAAAAACATGCTGGTGACAGATAGGGTCGGGCGGTTTATCGATAAACCGAAAAAAACCGGTTTTTTTTGAAAACCGATTCAACCGATTTTTCTTGAGACAAAAAACCGAAAAACCGAAAAACCGGAAAAACCGAAAAAAAAATCAGAATAATGATTGAAACTCGGTAATATTGAAGCAAAATGACAGTAAAATTATGTCAAAAAGTTGCAGAATTGTAAAGCATTGCCGCTAAGCGCCCGAAGCATCAACGTACGTCACGCGTATGACTCATTGTGAAAATATGACTCATTGTGAAAATAAGTGCGTTGAAGCCACTTCTCTACCGCCTGGCAACAACTGAATTGGCTCCTCAAGATGATGATTTGCCACTGACCGCCGAAATCAAGAACGAGGTCTTGACGACACTACAAGCGCGTTATGTTGATGGTGCATTGAAAGCTTTGATGAATGTCACATCGTTCTTGGATGCTCGGTACAAGACTGACTTTCTCCAAACAGAAAGCGACGAATTAAACGAAGTAAAAGAGGAACTCTTGAAGAATGCTGCTTTCCTAGAGTTCAGCGCCATTGAAGAGGAAGACGAAGTCTTGCCATCGCCTGCTCAAAAGAAGGCAAAACTCAGCCTTGGGGCATTAACAAGCTTGAAGAAGAAAGAAACGCTGTCGCCAGCTTCCTCTCCACGTAGTCGTCTCTCCAAAGAGATTAACATTTACCTGTCACAACCAGTCATTGACGGAGATGACGAACCTTTGCAATGGTGGAAGATCAACGCTAAGGAACTCCCGTTGCTCTCGCAGTTGGCAAGAAAATACCTTGCCATTCAAGCTACCAGTTCGCCATCAGAGAGGCTTTTTAGCAAAGCGGAGCAAATTTCTACTCCAGCACAAACTCAACTGAAGCCTAACAAAGTGGAGAAACTTGTCTTCCTGGCAGAGAATTTGTGAACTGTAGTCTGTAGCTCGAACTGTAGTGTCAAATGTCAATAGAAGTATGGAATAAACAAATGTTTAAAAAAATCGGTTTTTTCGGTTTTTTCGATTTTTTTCGGACGGTTTTCGGTTTTTACCCCGAACCGCCTGACCCTAGTGACAGACCAAAGTCTCCAGATTAGAGGGGATCATGATACAGCATATGGCATGTACTAATTGTGACAGGCATAGTAAATCCAGAGAAAAAAGGTGAAAATGCAGGGGGTACTACTGTACATCAATCTAGGGAGTAATTTTGAAAGAGGTCTACACCTTCACCCTGTAAATCTTTGGTTTACATGAAAACCTTCTTTGTTATTGTTTCAGTAAACAAGAATTCCTGTCCTGGTGATAAGAGTGCCCTTCGTCCTGGGGGATTACGTGTTGGTACCCCAGCTTTGACTTCCAGAGATTTCAAGGAGAAAGAGTTTGAAAAAGTTGCTGAATTCTTACACCAAGGTGTTCAGTTAGGCTTGGAAATATCCAAAGTCAGTGGGCCCAGTACTAAGGACTTCATTGCAACCATCAAAAACAATGTGGAGTTCAAAGCAAAAATTGAAGCTCTGCGAGAAGAAGTGGAGGAATTCAGTGCAAAGTTTCCCATGCCAGGACATGACATATAAAAGGTTAAAAGGAAATCCCACCTGAACAAAAATGGAGTACTATAACCATGTAAACTGTACCTGTAATAAAAATCATTTGAAAAGTTTTTATGCACCAAAAACAATTATGTACAATACTTACTATCTAAGGGCCAATAAATATGATTAACACAAAAACAAAAACTGTGTTAAACACAAAGGTTTGATTTAATTTTACAACAATTAATTATTAGTCTGATAATTATCTTGGTGGTCAGATGTCAAAATAAAGGTGAAATATTTTAAAACATCTTGGCATCCCAGAAGTTTTTGGTTGCTTATAGCCTTGTGGAGAAGAACAAAATTATGCCTAAATCCAGGGCTCAACACTAACACTTACCTGCTTTCCATTGGAAAGTAAAAAATCAAAAAGGAACCAAAACACTTACCTGATCTGGCAAGTAAATTTTGGGCTAAACTGGAAAGTAAATTTTACAGTTAAAAAGGTTTAAATGAAAAAAGTGGACAAAAAATAAGGCACCACCCAAAAATGATATTCAGTCTTTGAAAATTACTGAAGTCTGAAGGTAGAGACGTGGGGAAGAATTTTTTTGTTATTATTAATTTATCATGGTAATCACTTAGCAGGTCTGCCCTTCATTTTGGGAAATAAGATTTTGAAATGGAAAGTAAAATCTGAAAACTACTTTCCAAAGTGGAAAGTGTTGTAAAAAGTTAGTGTCAAGCCCTGCCTACATCCAGCTAGTTTTGGATCTGATTAACAACAAACTTAAGTAACAAATTAATTTGAAGGAAAAATTACCACTACCATAATGCCAGGATGTTTAACCCTTTTTTTAATAACTGGCCAAAAACAACCTACTTATCAGCAGATTTCAAGGTATTAATGACTTTTAATGACTGGCCCCCCTAGCCTGGGCTGACATGACAACTTTGATGCAAGTTTGTCTGGAAGTACAAATATATGAAAAATATTTTTACTTTTTTTTATCTTTATATTAGTAAAAGAGTGTAAACAACAATCAGTCATATAGCCTACACCATTTAGCTGAACCATTGTTAGCTTTCAGTATGGGTTGGTAACTGGACATCCAACATGGAATAAAATGAAATATCTTTACCATCAACAACTGCATATTTCAAAGGAACTGGATGAGACTCGAAAGCTAATGAATTCATCTCTCCTACTGATAGCAGTGTATCTGAAAACCTTGAAAAGAAATTATTTGAAATGCAAGTCAAGTTTAATTCACTGAATTTTTGGTGCAAATATCATTTATCAGTCACATAATTTATATCAACTTACTTGCAAATACAAATTGAATGATTTGGCAAGCCAGGATCACTTTTCTTAAATTTTTTCTGTGGCTGAAAGACATCAAAGACTATTTCATAACTGGTTGCTCTTGATCCCTGCCCTTGTTGAGATGCTTCCACCATTGTCTGACTTTTGATAATTTGAAGCTTATTCAAAATATTCTCTAAAAGTAAAACAACTTATTGTCCCTACTGCAATGATAAAAGATTGGAGTAACTTCAAGTAAATAAAATAAGATGATCCAGAAATTGATCTGAACAAGAGTATTGTTACCTAATGAAGTAGAATCTGAGGGATGAACTAAAGGCTGACATTGTTTGTCTTCCCAATAATGTAAAACTGGGCTGTTTTGAATTATAGAAGGGGCAGTTCTTGTTGGCAAATTCATGTCTTCAGATTTTCCTATTTTTCCCTTGACAAACAGTTCATCTGTGTGAGGATTTGGTTTCCTTCTATGACAGAAAAAAATAATTGCTTTCAAGTAACTGAATGTTTATTTTCAGAATCTTAGCAAGAAAGCTGTACAAAAGTACTTGTAGCCATGTTTTTGCAAAGTAGATGTTGAGAAGTTATGTACAGTATGGTAGCATTTTTTGAAATACCTTTATGAATTTAAAAATCTCAAACTGTGGTAAAGCATTATAAACTAAAACTTTTCCAACAGAATGTGGAATCACAGTTGAAAAGAATTACCTTTCATGTCTGAGGACAATAAACCCCAGGTTTCTGAGATAACTGTAAACCTAAAATCATCCAAATGGAATATTTAGGTATGAGGGCCAGTATTTGTCTTGTGGAAACCCACTATGCTTATCTCCAAGCTGAAAGATGTGGGTTTGATCCTGGGTCAGGCCATCAGAGCACATCTTTAAATAATTGAAAACAAGGTGCTGCCCTTGCATCAAGATCAGTAAATAGTAAGACTTTAATGATGATGCTAAATCACAAGCCCTCTGATGCCCTATAAATTAGGTGTCAAATCTGTAAAGGTAATTTGCTGACTAATGAGAAAGACAGTTCAATAAATCTAAATTTAGTCCAGTCTGATACTATAATTATTTAAAAGAGCTTACAACATAATGATGAAGAGGGAAAGCATCAGAAAGCAGCATTTCATACACCTAAGGAAAACAAATCCAAAGTTATTTCATAAGTGTGTGATGTAGTTGATTAAATGTCAAACAAATCAACTTTATGTTATGGTCTACAACTTCATACTTTAAGTTAATAAATCCTGCACTCTATAAATCCACACTTCCTTGGCAATGGAAGTCCCAGTTTACCAAATATGCATACCATACCTTTCCCAAAAAAGCTTTAACATTTTATTCATTTCCCTAAATTTTACCCCTTAAACATACACAGTCTGTGACAAAGATTACTTATACAGTTTTAATATATTTTTACATAATCCATTGACTGAAAAATCACCTGTTGAACTGACATTGGCACATCACTGTAATACAATTCCAGCATACCCTATGAAACCAATAAACAATTTCACATAATTTCTACTTTGGTAGGGCAAAATCTTTCAGCTCTATTTTTGTAAGCTTTTATAATATTGTAATAAACATCATTTTTTCTAAATATTGTGATCACAGCACACTGTAAATAAACCATTAAACCTTAGCCTGCAGTAGGTGGCTGCTATACATGTAGATGATTAAAGCTGTTCCTTACATGATCCACCATGTAGAGAGCTTCTTCAGGTTGGAGCACTAATTTTCTGCCCACAACTCTGCCAAACACTTGCCAATGTACACCCTAAACACACAACCAAAAACTTTTCAAGCATAAACTTTAATCCTATAAAAATTTCACAGTTTACAATATTAACAATTTAATTATACCAGTATATCATGTGCTACCTTCTCTGTTTCAATTTCAGCAACTCTCTTTTCACTGTTCCATTTGCCAACTGATAAATTCCCTCTTAGGGACAACAAAATGGAAATTAGAAGTTAATAAGAGTGTGACTGACTACAAAAACAATGTTTGCACAATGCAAATGAAAAATAAGAAATGGATCATGGCATAGGTAATCAAAGTAAATTTTGTCAGGTGCACTGGCACCTAAACGACTTCTGGTATTTGTTGCCATTACACACTCAAGTGCACCATCATTAAACTTTGTCATTTTTTGGGCCACACAGACAAAACATAATGGCCAGCTCTCAGTCTGTTGATCTGCCAATCAGCAACATGTTATCTTACTGCTTGGCTGCTCCCTTCAGGGCCTGGGGGGACATGCCTCAGGATAGATTTGGCTTTCAGGCCACCACTTGAAAAGGTTTACATTAGAGCAATCTTGAGCAATGGGTGCCAGTGTAGGTAGTTGAAGATAACAAGATGTGATAACTTTGGGTGAAGCAACTACCTGAAACTACTAAAGAAACTACTAACTTCCTGACAAAGGGCCTTTGCTTGAAATGTCGAAGTTTCTTTTCGTATATTTCAGGTAGTTGCTTCACCCAAAGTTATCACATTAGAGCAATAAATACCCACTTGACCACACAAGTACCCACACATGAGATGCACACTGGCCAAATTTTCATGCAACAGTAAACAAGAGGAAAGGAAAAAACTTGCTAATAGTCAGCTGTACTTTCATATTTCCAACAACATTTTTGACAATGTGCCATGCTTCGGGTCTGGGCCCCTGACCTGAAGACAGGTTCACTGTCTGAAACATTGTCAGGAATATGTAAGTACGGCTTAAGTATTCTTTCAACTTTTAGTGAGTTCTCTCCTTTCCTCCTGTTTACAGCCACATAAGGTTCTTTTGAAAACTTGGCAGCATCATCTTACTTGTATACCTAAATACACATAAATACACGCACACAACTGCAATCTAGATCAGCTTGGAAGTCCTAGCTGAAGAATTTTTCAAGAAATTCCATAAAATGGTCAACTTTGATGCATCAGCATAAATTTATCTCTGGACACACCATAACAGACAATTGTGGGAGATCAATTTATAGTAAAATTATTTTCATCACCATGCCAAGTTTTGACGTTACATTGCCAAAGTTAAACAAAAGAAGTTAACCAAGGAATAAACAATAATTTTTTCCCACTATAAACATGTATATGTCAACTTATACGTCAACTTATAACAATTGAACGATAAATGTCAATCAAAGCTCACCTTCGTAAGATTCTTTCTTCCCCTAAAATATCCTCGAATTGTTCCAGTTGTTGCTCTAACTTCTCAGCCTGCTCCTCACTTCCATCAGGCACCGAGTCTTTAGGCCCACTGCGACCCGGCATCTGAGCTCGGGTGAGCTTTTGTCTTAAACTAAGAAGTTCTTCTGCACTGAAACAAATAATTTTAAAGTTGAATCAAGTGGAAAAACAACGCTTGAACAGACTCAGTTAATGCAAAACTGACCTTCTGTGAGAAGCCATTTCAGTTCTTCAGTGTTTGAAGTTTTCCTAATTCATCCTGAATGAGATATAGCAAGACTACGTTGATATATATTTTTTCTAACAAACCTCTTAGTTCGATATTACCTAGCTCTCATTTTTCTGCCATATTGGAAATAGGTAACCGCGCTCAAATCATCCTCCTTTTTTTCCCGCCGTTACTCCCTGGAGTAAATTCTACGAAAAGAACCATGTATCAACCAATCAGAAATAAATGTCTTTTCACGACATCTTTTAAGCTCTAATGAGCAGGACAATTTGTCCTGGTGGGCCTTCGTAGTCTTTTTATGTCAAATTTTTCTCGTCTCAAATACTAACGTCATCTTGTAAACCTGCAATCGGGGGTACGTCCAACTTTACAGTACATCACTGTACGAGTCGGGTGGCCCTTGGAACGGTCTTGGGGTGGACCATTGTTTTTTTAGGGGCAACCTGGCCACCCTGGTTGTTACCCTCGATAACTTGCCAATTTCTTTTCACGTTTTCATGTAGTTTTCTTGTCTGGTGTTCAAACAGAGTTTAGTGTCTGCAAAATTCTTATGTCCAAACAGTTCACGACGTGGTCGGAACTTTTTATAACTGCCGAAAAAGTTCAGCTGATTATTCTTAATATATTCTGTTTACATATCATTTTGTGATTTTAGAAATTTGAGAGCTTGGATATATATTAAGATAGATGAATGATCTTCAAGCTCTGTACTCAGAAAAGGTTGCGGATTCGATTCCCGGGTGGGGCTCAGAAACCATTTTCTGAGTACAGAGCTTGAAGATCATTCATCTATCTTAATATCATTTTGTGTTTACCAGAAGTGACGTCTGGTTCCTGGCTTTCCTATCTAGGACAGTTCTATACGTAATCAAATATTTCTTATAAGAGGTAGGAAACCTTGCCCACCTGACAATTTTAAATTTTAACTCCGAAAAATAACATCTTGCAAACCCAAGTTATGAGCCAACGAACCTGAATCGTTTTCTCGTCTTATTCATTGGTTTTCTTATACTTTTAAGAGCTAGGTTTTGCGAGTTCCGCACATTTCGTAGCTAAATTATTTATTCATGTAAATATCCCTGTAATGTCAAATTTTATACTGCTTGCGCCCAGAAAAAATTCAGTCGTGAAATATTTGCTCGAGAAACCATTGGCACCCAGTGCAAAACAAGATGCGACCTAGATGAAAAATTATGAAAAAATGCATGAAGGTAGAATTCTGCAATTGAAACAGAGAAACTAAGTAACAATGTTTGCAATGAATAAAGACAAAACTTATCTCATTTGGGTGACAGACCTAATTCGCAGTCGACATTATCCTATTACAAATCACGTGTGTAAATACATTCTTTGTTTCTCTTCTGCCCATCACGACAAACTCTTAATTAGCAGTACTCTTTTCTGCAGTTTAGAGGAAGAAAAAGATGGTTTTCACTCGGGATCTGTAATAAGGCAGAATGACTGACAGCCAATTAGGTCTATTCAGAACTGCAGTGGCGTTTATTGTCGAGACTGTGTTGAAAGCGAGACCTGGTTTACCCCTGAGTTACATCTTTTTGCTAAAGATGTCCAAGTAAAAGTTGAAAAAAACTAATATTATTAATTTATTCATTCACCTATCTTAATTGTTAACTCAAAAATATAATCAATACAGAAATGTCAACATAGAAATGTTTATTAACTCAGTCACTTTGGGTGTATTTGACATTTGATTCACATTACTGCGGAAATACTTTTTACCAGGGTTCGGACAGGTTACAGGGGGAGATATTCAAGGACTTTTCCAGGACTTTCAAGGCTATGAATCGAGGAATTCATGAACCAAAGGGTGGCAAATTATGAAAAATACAAAACCGTAACTGGTGAATGTCATTTAAATTAATTTAAAAACCGCTTGAAGAGATAGACCTCGTGAATAGAACAAACACATTTAGTTTATTTAGTTCTAGTACAATCATCTGATCAAACAAAACATTTTTAGTTCAGCTATCTTGGTGCAGTACAGTCACCTGATTATGGTACCCGAATGCTGATGAATTCTTTCCATCAAAAAAAGTCATAAATCTTGTCAGATGTTGGACGAAAATTTCATTCATTAAGTTCAAGGAATTTCAAGCACTTCTTCAAAACATTCAACGGCTTTCAAGTCCTTGAATTTTCTTTTTTAAATCCAAACACTTTCAAAGCCATTCAAGGTTTGTACGAACCCTGTCTTACGTCGCTTCCTGCTTTTGGTCAATTTCCTTATCAAAACATTTTGCAACCTTTATTAATCTAGAACATCAGCGTGAGGTAAGATACTCTAACATTTCAAGTCTCGAACTAGTTGCTTGAAATATTCCATAGCTGATTCCAAAGTGTCTAATACATTTCCAAACTACAGCTTACAGCGCCAGCTGTTTTCTTCCATCTCGAAGGTCAGTCATCGCCATTCCGCGATTGTCGTGCTGTTCCGACATAGACTCGTCGTCGCTAAACCCAACTCTTTCAACGAGAACCCACTTACGGCTTCTCTTTGACTTTCTGAAGCTGCACAAACAGCAGCAAACCATACCTTAATGTGAAACATAATTGTACATTTATTCTACAAGTGTAAATCTAAAAATTGGTTTAAACGACGGACTATCGGTGAAACGATGAAATTGTAAGTTACTTTGGATATTTCAGAGTTAAAGCACTCCCGTGAACGTGTTATCTGGATTCACATCCTAGCGGGAACGAGAAATCAAAGAATTGCGCGAGGTGAATCCGAGCGCTGTACTTAATTTTGAGTTTCTTGTCTGTGAACAAGTGATTTGAGTACAACGCATGGAGTTAACCAATGCGGAAAAAATTCGGTTTCATAATGAATGTACATCACGAACACATGCGAAGCTTCTCAGCTTACCACCTTTCAGATATTCAAACTTTCATTCAACTAAAAATCACCATTGTAATGATTTTACTACGAACACAACCTGCTAATATGTCTAGCTCGTGCTTGATTATCCGTGATTGAATGATATTGAAGAACGGGATATTAACCGACGCTCGGCGTTGCTATGACATAAAATGGTCTCTCGTCGTACAAAACAGCCAATCAGTACCCACAAAATTCACCAGTGTACAAAAATCCGAAATTAATATATAGCAATGTAAAGTTATGGGTTACTAACTAAATGTTAGTGCCACCACACAGACTAATCCAATGAACTTCAGTAAGCGAGCGGTTGAATCCTCGGCCTCGAATCCTGTCCAAAATACAGAAATACGACTGTCGACTTTTGAATGAGACGATGTATTGTTGTTGGCGACAACGACATTTATCAGGCAGAAAAGCACCTGCAGTCAAGGAAATAAAAAAAAATTAGCCATTGTAAGCGAACATCAGAGGTTTTTCAAGTTGCTTCGGTAATATCCCCTGTACGAACGACGACAATTTAGAACTTTTCCCACACAATTTTCTAAACAGTGGCTGAAGTTCTCTTCCTTTTCACAATAACAGCGTCACTCACAGAGATGATGCTTGCCGAACTAGGAAAAAACACACGATTAGGCAATTCGGAGATTGCACACAGGCTCGTATATTGCTAACTTGAGAGCTTGAAACGTTCGAAAGAAATTGTACAAACTGGTCAAAACAAACGGAAGCTAAAATTGGTCTATTTATCAAGCAAAAACCTTCGACCAGCTAAAAGCTTTTTTTGTCATTGATTAATTCGATGTAACGACCTCCGAATAAAAAACAATTCACGGCGAAACTGAGTCATATCAACATGTCATGTTGACAAACCTGAGTCATATCATCATATAACATGTCACCAATAGTCTTTCTCAAGACTACTGTAACCTGAATGATCTACCATGATCAACATGTACCAATTCTCCCGGGTTCAAACCATTTACTTTACAAAAATAAAATAGGCTCATGACCTACGGTAGAATTTTCAAAGCAAGTTTCAGGGCGCATTAACTGTGAAACGGCACTATTTCTCACCTTTGTCTGAATTCCTCAAAAGAGGAATTACTAAAATCGGACTTACCTGAAGAATTCTCCAGAAAAAGGTTTCCTTAGACATTGTGGCCAGAACAGAGCAGTGTCTCAACCAGCTGACTCAATATTCAATATACTGCAAACAAAGAAATACTAAATCAGTCCTTCAGGCGTCGCTAGGCTGGAGGGTTTAAATTCAATTCATGGTTTTACTATCCAATATTCTTTCGACGAGTTTAAATATCCTGCAAATATTGGACAACAGGTTATTCGTAATCTAAAAGAACCTGTTCGACGAGTTCTTTTGTGTTTTCAGTAGTCCTACTTAATCGCCGAAAACACGGTGTGACTCGTAAAATACCCAGTGCCAATTTACAGTGAACTGACTAATTTGGTATATATATTCTATATTGACCTTGAGTAGATTTGTACGCGTGCGTATCTCCATTATCTTTGGAACAATTAACATGCATTACACTGATTTTAACGGCCAGGGACAAGTTTGTAGCTGCGATGCAATAACAAATACAGGATAATGAGGGGAAAAGGAAGATCTAGCAATTACGCGAACAACCTAAGCAAGCCGTTAGTCACAATAGACTCCGAAGGAAAACCGCACTGTTCCTTGGCTGGATTTCCCCTAAGGCCTAAATTTTCGGCCATTTAAAAACACGGTTTTTCTATTAAAATATATTCCATTAAGAAACATTAATTATTAAAATAATCTTGCGAATCAGTCTGAGTTTTTTATTAGGAGAAAATGAAAAACTGACGAAAGTTCATCAGATTTGAAAATTTTTAACTATAAATTTATGAAGTATTCAAGGAAAAGTTTTCAGACTCCAAGATTTCAACAAGTTGTCCTGATAACTGAGGAATCAAATTTAGCCAACATATATTATTTGGTGTTGGCACTGTTTAGGCCAATTAAGTACGCCTAAACGGAGAGATCCCGTCAAACTTTGTCCTGACGTTCTTGCTTCCAAGGAAAACGACTTCATGGAATTCTATGAAAACTTCTCTTTTGAAGTTGGAAATTTGAATGAGTAAAACATAAGGAACTTAAACGGAATTACGAACTCTTTTATTGTATTCACGACGCCCAAACAACGACAGACACTTAATTCATCAAACAGCTTAAAACGCTTTAAAAATAAAACTGCACAAACCTGTATAGTACATCTTATCTACTGTAGATGCAGTTTTTATACAAGATACACAATTTCGATCATAGATATGAGATAAAAAAAACTTACCTAACGGTTTAAAGCAATGCCGTCAGAGCCTAAGTATTGCCTGATTCTTCCATGAACATGAGGCTTACTAACCACAACAGTTTCATATAAATGATTTATTAGGTTAACATAAATGACTACACTTACAACAAATATTGTCAGTTTTTAAAGGTCTATTTATTTTCCGCTATTTTTCCCCTCGGCTGTAAAACCCAGCAAAAGCAGGAGTCGTCAGGACTCAATTCTGACAGTTGCAATTCCCAGATAAAAATATGCCCACTACATTTTGAGTAATAAAAAACAAACACCAGAAAAACATCTGTTTCTACAGAAGTTCCTCCTTTATTTGTGTACCGGATATCATTATTATCATATCATCGTTGGCTCAGTTTCTTTATTCTCCTGAGGTTGATGACAAACTTATAAACCTCATTAAGACGCTCGTGTACTTTCTACCCAAGTTTCTCGGTTTCTACGTGTTTTTGTTTAAATACGACAATCTATATTTCTATATGTTTTTGTTTAAATACTACAATCTACATTTCTGTATGTTTTTGTTTAAATACGTTTTTTGAAACTTCACCAACGATGGTATAAGTTAGTTATATACCTTGACCTGGATGTTCAAGCTATGTATTAAACTTCGAGCTTCACGCTCTGGTTGAGATATCGCTTGGTCACGGTTTAAAACTTTTACTAATATAAGTATCTTTGGGTGCGTTAGAAAGACCTGAGGGGGCGCCTTCAACTGAATTTGCCCTGGACAAACTACTACCAAGATACAGCTGTGTATTCGATCCAATCACTGCAGTCTTCCCGACTTGTTGCAACATCAGTCCAAGAAATCGAGCGAGCACAAAAATGTTCGAGTGTGGAACTTTGACTTGATAACAACTCGAGATATGTTGCCAGCAATACTATTAAAATTGACTAGACGAGGTAAACAGTGTTCAAATCAAAAAGTGGTAAAACAGATTTCCAAATAGTTTATGGTAAATAAAATATGATAAAAATTTTTGAAAGGTAACATACTGGATTTCTATAAGGCATTATGTCCGAACCCATTCTCGTCACTATCACTCCACGTGGTACAATTCACAGGACTGTCTCCCCCAATTACAACTTACAACTCTTTGGTGCTTTCTATGGAAATTCTCGGCACTGTCTTTAAAAACTGTGGCTACCGGTCACTTCATTTTCATCTGTTAGATACGGATGGTCACTGCGGTTTATTTGTCCGTACACCTGAGGTACTGTAACGTTGTGTTCCGTATTTGGCCTGATGTAATTTATGTCAGAGTGATCCACGGTGTTGTACTAAGAAAGAAACGAGAAGTGTCTTTCTCTCTGAAGATCTTAGTTT
Organism: Heliopora coerulea; assembly: GCA_030142905.1. Taxonomy (NCBI): domain Eukaryota; kingdom Metazoa; phylum Cnidaria; class Anthozoa; order Scleralcyonacea; family Helioporidae; genus Heliopora; species Heliopora coerulea. The sequence goes on along the minus strand of JASJOG010000007.1, from coordinate 2,323,411 downwards.
CTTTTGTTTGGTGCGTCTGTTTGTCTACCTGCCAGCCTTTCTGCCTGCGAGTCTGTCCGTCTGCCTGTCCAGCTGCCTTCCTGCCGACGAGTCTGTGGCATGTCTGTCCATCTGTATTTTCCTACTCACCTATCTGCCGGTCTGTCTGCCTGCGTGCTTATCTGTCTGTGTCTGTCGGTGTTCACCAGCTTGTCAGTCTGTGTTCTGTCGGCCTTTCTATGACTCCGTACGTCTGTCTCGGTCCGCATGCGTGCGTTTTAGTGTGTTATCTATTCATTCCTTCAGCCCAATCCTTCATTTTTTCTTGCAACAACTTACATTCGGAGCATCCTGATGAGCCATTAACGGAGCCCGCTCGGTGTGGTCAGCCGTTGCATGTCCTTGTAACGGACTTTCATGGTGCTCGCCAGGACTAATCAAATCAAAACAACAGTCAGCGAGCGTTTCTTGATCCATCACGAGGTAAATGGACTTCATAGCAAGACTTAGAGGCTGCTACATGAGACCGTTGCGAAGTCACGCCTGCACGACTTGACATCGCTCCCCATACAAATCCTTGTTCTTGTTTTTACACGAGACCGGTTCGAAAATAAGCTCTGACCGGTCTCACTTATTTCGGATGCTGGACCGACACGAATTAGTTCAGACCGGTTCGAACTCGGACCGGGAGGAAATTTTCTTCATGAAAATTCGAAATCTCTCCAGATCAACCATTGATGAAGCAAAGAACAAGAACAACATTGTTGCTCGGAACAAAAACTCGGAATGCGGACTGAAATGTTTGCAAGAACATGGTTTTAGTTTCTTTCCGGTCTCATGTAAACACTTCAGAAAATTTTCACTTTGGTGGTGGTCTGAATTCCTGCCGGTCTCACGTAATCAGCTCCTTAAGATAATCCTTTCAAGGCATCAACACTGCATTGTAAACCAGTTTTTTGCCAGAATTTTCACGATCCAACGAGAGATCATCCCAAGGGGTTTAGATATATCAATCGACTATACCTCATGAACGTTGAACCCATGACTCATTTGTTAGCAACTGCATGACTCATACTTGTGGCACATTTATAGTTAAACATTGAAAACATGACAAGCCATCAACTCTTGCATCAAGCTACTGTCAAGAATGAACAAAGTACATCATTGACTCATCTGGAGGTACCGCTCCAATTAAATCCTTTTTGTGATCATTCCCCCCGTGCCCACTCATTCCTTCACGTGAAAACCCCACATTCCAGTAACATCCCCGAAGAATACATTTCAGGATATATTCACAAGCGTGTCACAATGACTTGTTACTCACTCGAAATCCACACCAGTTGGCCACCACAAAACGGGATTTCCTGAACCACGACCATCGTGTTCCACGTCACTATAAATTTTAAGAGAGATTTAAAAGTTCAGTTCACAAAATTCTTAAATTTATGCGACGACGCGGAGTACAGCTTCAGAATTATCCTGAATGGCATGGTTAGGGTTAGGATTCTAATCCTAACCCAAATATCCTAACCCTAATATCAAGGCTTGAATTAATAGGAAAATCTTACACGCACAGCATGCACCTAATTTTTTTTAACTACCTGCACCACCAATTATTTATGTGCACAGCCTTCTTCAAAAAAATTCACGAAACACAATCTCACTTCTTTTCAATAATGATTTGCTTTACTTGAAGTTTTCGAGTGAGACTCCTCAGAACGCAGGCTCACTTGATGATTATGGCAAAAGGACGGGCGTAAGATTGCACAGTGGATTAAGAATCGTTCATGATTGAATTATCGGCTAAATAATATTGATATGCTATTTGCTACAAACTACTATTATGTCCCATGTCCAATCGTTACTCTGAAGCTAAGGTAATGATGTTGATTATGAAGTGCAGCCCATGCAGTCACTGTGAAAATTTCTACGTGCACACAGTGCATGTAAGTGACAAAAATTACATGCACATCTCGAATTTTATGTGCGTTCGTGCACGTGTGCATGCGGTATTTCGAGCCTTGCCTAATATCCTGACCCTAATATCCTGACCCTAATATCCTAACCCTAATATCCTGACTCTAATATCCTGACCCAAATATCCTGACCCTAACATCCTAACCCTAATATCCTGACCCTAATATCCTAACTTTAATATCCTAACCCTAATATTTTAACCTTAATATCCTAACCTTAACCCTAACCGTTCATGTGTCATCCACCAGTTGACATTTGAACCCAAACCCCAACGATTTTTTCCAAAAAGTTATGATGTAAATAAACTATTTAATTTTCTAGTCCCAGTTGGTTCGCGATTACCTGGTCTCAGTGGTTACGTTTTAATGCCGACCAATAAAAACATGAAACATTAATTTGGCTAAGGACACTTGTGCGATGGCAAACAATGTGGCTAGATCTCGGCGACTTTGGGAAGTCTGACCAAACCGTTGACAACCGTCCTTGGAAAAGCAAATAGGATTAAAGAAGAAAAAAAAAAGTTTATTCCGTAACTTACGGATGCATGAGGTGATAGCTTTCCCTGTACTTCCACAAGGGGCAGACAGCGCACGTTAGAAGTCCAGAAATCAAACCAATGATGAATAAGGACAAAATAACGAAAGCCAGGCCGTCACTGAAAGAGAGAAAACAAGCAACTTGAATAAGAATGGCAACGACAGATAAACGCAATTTATGGCGGTCTGGACACACACTTACAGAAAAACGTATATTTGCGGATAATGTTGTAATGTAAACTTAATCAACGTCTATATGCACAGGAACAAATTAAAAGGATACAGCAAGATTGGCTACAAATAAAGTTATGGCGATATGTGTTGGAAATGTTGGAGCTTGGAAATATCTTGGATGGTAGATGAATATTTGTCAAGCTCACACCTCAGAAAAACGATTTCTAAGCACCAGACGAGGATCGAATCCGCAACCTTCTAATGACCTTCTCAAAGGTTGGAGTGTCTCACTGGTCATCAGAAGGTTGCGGGGTCCATTCCCACCTGGGGCTCAGAAATCGTTTTTTCTGACGTTTGAGTTTGAACTTGACGAATCTCCATCTATCATCCGAAATAAAGTTATTTACCAAACAAATTGTGACAACTAGTGAGGTTAACTCGACTTATACGTTACTCACAGTGCCTTGTTGCACAGTCCGTCCATTGCATTCATGTATTCCTGAGCACAATTTTGACCGGCAATAAATGAAAAACGAGATGCAACACACTTAAAAAGATTACCACAATAGTTGCCAATAATACTTGAATGTTTCACTTAAATCCAGCCATTCTAAATACTTACTTTCGTTATCACACAAACTACTGATGTAATAAAACAGAGGGATTATCAACATTTCTATGCTTGAAAATTTTCGTTAAAAACGAATCTCTTCATCACGCTCTTCCCTTAGCAGGCCATTACCAGAAGACAGGAACAAAATGGAAGTCACAATTGCCCAATACTCCATTAATGGCCGCGAAATAATGATGGGTACTGCATCGGAGATGTAAAACTTGATAACATTAAAGATTTGACAGTCAATTTCCCCTCTTTACCCCATCAAGAAATAAGTGTTGATTTGGCCATTTATTTAATTTAATAATAACTCGTTAAATAAACTCCTCTTACTTCCAGAGCTTGTCGGTTTTTGCGGGTGTTATTAGCGTCATTTCAAAATACATTGCGCCAGGATTGGGGACAGCACTGACCAAACACTCGCCAGTTGGTGGTAAATGTTTTCACTGGAGATTAAAGCTCCGCATCACCTTAACTAGAGCATTGTTCGACAGGACCAAATGAACTGTACAGGGTACGATTTCTTTCCTGAAAACTGGTTCCACACGCGACTGAATATTCCCTTACTTTTCCATTATGAGGTAGCCATACACGGCCACTTTAAAAACAGTACTAACATACAATATTTTCTGATTAATATATTCACCAATACCTTATGAATACTAGCGCACGCAATATCCTGGCTATATTCGGAAAGATTGAGGTTGAAATCGTCCAGATCTTGAAGTATCTCCCGAGTAAGAGTCTGAAAAAATGGTTTTTTACACAATAAATAGAGAACACTGACAGGAATGAGCAACAGCTGCACTTCACATCATAAATCTTCAGCAGACAATCCTAAAGCAGCAATCAATAGTATATTTGTATAGCTTATGTCTAAGCAATCCCTAGAGGTTCAAAGAACGAAAGCATTTTGCCAGTATTGGATGAAATTACGTCCAACTAAGAAGCTTTGGTTAAATTTAATCAACGTGGCGACAAGTTTACTTTATTTTATTACGTTTTGCCAAGGGTATAGCGACGTTCAATCAATTATATAAGAACAGAATACTGCGTACACAGTGATAAATAAGGTAAAAAGTTCAAAGATTGCTAACTGCCGTGACTGATCTCAAAGAATTGCAACGTTTCAAGCAAAGGTCTTTCATCAGAGAAAGAAACGTGTTCTGAACATTTTCTTTCTCTGACGAAGTGCCTTTGCTCGAAACGTTGGAATTCTTTGAGATCAGTCACAGCAGTTAGCAACGTTTGAACTTTTTACCTTACAAGGAAGTTGGTTACAAAAGATGATGTTTTACGGAAAATGGTAAGATATGTGTATCTAAAGAGTGACACTAATCGTCACAGTTTATATAAACAAGTTACGTGTGGCTGATGGAGGGACTAGATGAATAAGCCTGGCAAGATAGCCGCAACAGCATGAGCCGATAACTGCGGTCCCAAGATTAAAGTAAACAAAAGAATAAATAGAATCTAAAAAATAATACATTATGCTTAGGGCAGAGTCACAACGGACAGTCATTCACAAGACACGACGCGTTATTCATCAGTTACATCAACGGATAGCACGATGACCCAGCACGTACACCAAGTATAGACTATGTTCCTGCACCTGTGCAAACCAAGCGCTAAAACAGAGCCTAATGAAGAGGCATCATCCAGCCGCGGATGGTAACCACTACACTTCACTAGCTAGTGTATGAAACATGTTTTTCCCTCATGGAAGTGGAAGTTTGCAATTGAAGATTTAACTTCACTCAAGAAACTTTTCTTTTTTACCATTAAATTCATTTTACCATTAAAATCATTCGCTTCAAATCTGACAATTCTCGTTACACATACAGAACATACGATTCGTGCGTGAAAAGGCATTAGAAATTTGTGGAAGGGATCGTAACTGTCATACTTCCTGCTGTAACAAACCTAACTTTCGGTAAAAAAGAACACAATACTAATATTGTTAACTTACTCCATATCCTGGGATATTCGAAATAAGTTGAACCACCCATGATAGAGTATTGTTAAGATGTGCCAAGGGCTGAAAAAAAGAATATTTGGCCACTTTATTCTATGGTTGGTTTATGTACAGAAACACCACCGGGTATTAAACCCCATACCGTATTTTATTGCACGACTTTTTCGCTTATACCGATCCCGGGAGGTGTACGGTGTTCCAGGAGAGCGAGCACACCGAGAACGCAGGTATACTGAACTCTAGTTCAAGTATAAGAATAAAGTACTGCGCAGGCAGTGATAAATAAAGTGAAAACTTAAAAGGTTGATAACTGCCGTGACTGATTTCAAAGAATTCTGACTGATCTCAAAGAATTTCAGAATTCTTTAAGATCAATCACAGCGGTTCTCAACCTTTTAATTTTTTACCAGTTCAAGTACGCGGATACGCTACAGATGCAGAAATTTGCTCAGAAATCAACTTTTCCAACTGCAACTCCCGCCAACGTTGGTCACTTATTACTTCGCAATTCTGGCTTGACGATAAACTCTGATCGTATAATTCACTGACAAGTCCCAGGCGCACTCACTACAGGCCACCACGCAACTGTTTTACTGACTTTAATCCTGGATAACTCGATGTCAAACGATGTTGCCTGCACGTGTCTGTTGCCGTAAGTGTGCAGGGAAAACGTTGCAATTTTAATCTGACATCCAAAACGATTAATTATAGTTTAGCGCCAGTCTTCACGTTCCACGTTCTCCAGTTCGCGCTCTTGTCACTTGTTGCCCCTTCACGTGATACTAAAAACGGTGGGAGATAGGTCGCGAGGGCCGGGCCCCTAGCTCTATAGGACTACAGCTCCCTAGGACTACAGCTCCCTGAACCATTTGGCTTTTTACGCATTGTCTCGTACAGAAGTGAGTTTCAGATTCAAGGAGTTAACTAAAACCTGTTATTTGTACGTCCAAGCGAGACACAACGGTACAAGTCGACGATGTTAAATTAGTATGAATAACTGGTTTAACTCACCGTACTAAATGGATTACGGTTCAAGCAGTTTATATAGTAGTCAACAACAACTATAGTAAGAAAACAAATGAAAAAGTAGATATTTCTCTCTTCGATCACTGGGCGTTGAGTTTGATTGGTAGGGTTATTGGGGACTTGACAGATATACAGATAGATATGGACGGACGGACAAACAGACAGACCGAAAAATGGGCGGACCAAAAGATGGACGGATAGGCTGACAGGATGAGAATGGAAGCGAAATGTAAGGAAAATCTTAATGCTTGAAGGTGGAAGACACATAGGAACTGGGGAACAAAAGGAAATATGATGAAAGCATTTCATCCATAATCTATTCCTTTTCACCTGAGTACCTGATTTGGCTTTTCCTGCACTTGTTGTTTTGATTGATGCAGCTGGATTAACGCAAAAGTCTCCCACACCCTAAATGTTTAAATATAAAATAATAATCCACACAACAAGTAAAACCACAACTCTTTATCACCATATAACATTTGCTCAATCCAGTAATGATTACAATGGTATATTCTATTCCACATTCATTAGCTAACCACAATTCTAACCCTAACCCTGTAAATCTAACCTCAACCCTAGCCCCAATTTAAACCTTAAACCTAAACATTACCAAAACCTTATCCCTAAACTAAAGCCTAACCAAAAATTATTATAGATTGCCACTGAATAAAATCTGATTGAACCATTTTCTGCATTCTGTGTGATGTCATGTAGGAATTTTGTTCTGTGCCTTCTACACTGAGGAAGAGCCCCAAATCCTAATTATTTCTCTGAACCTACTTTAAGATATTTAAGTATCATTTTTGACATCCATCACTTAGTTTTTCTTTGTACAACCTAATCAGTTCTGTTTTTCTAGTCGCTATGAAAGTTGACCTGTGCAACAGCTTACTGAAGGTATCAAAGCATCAATTGATACATACCATAGCTATACCAAAATCTGCACCTAAGACTGCCCACACAAGGACAACAGATGACAAGGAAAGAAAGGTAAGCCTGAAGAGGAACAGAAATAATTGTCAAGTAGGTAAGCAAGAAAGGTAAGAAAGAAAAGTAAGGAAGATGAAGGAAGGGAAGAAGGAACGAAGGAAATAAGAAAGGGAGGGAGAGAGGAAAGAAGGAAGGAAGGAATGAATGAAGGAAGTAGCTTTATGCATACCAGATATCCTGATCAGTTTAGTCTTTTCTTTAGATATCCAGTAGGGGCCACCCCTCATGGATGGGATGTTATTGCAGGAGGAAACCAGAGTACCAAAGTAAACACAGTGTTTGGCAATGTTAAACTAGAGGATGCTCTTCTCACAAGTGACTGGGGTAACTTTAACTGGACAGGTGCTCCAAGCAGGACTTTAACCCTTATCACCAAGGTGAGAGACACATTACCACCATGCGAGAAACACCCCTAAAAAAATTGCACACTGCACCATCTACTTTACCCATTAAGGGTCAGAGTTCATCCCTTCATATGACACTAGCCAGAAAAAAATATTAAAGTGTGCCCTTGCCCCTTAATGAGTTAAAATGGTCCACTGCACAATCACCCAATGGTAGGTGTGCCATTATGAAACGTATAAAAAATTGTGGAAACATATTGGTCTTACGTGAACATGATACAAACTGTAGTTTGGCATCCAACCCAGAAAGAAAATACACATAGGAAAACACACCAAGTGAGTAAACTAACTGTTACAAGCCACCTATGGAGCAAAAAGAAAGAGCTAATTATTACCCCATTTGTTTGTTCATTTGTATTTTTTTATTCAGTGATTTATTTGATGATTTGTTGTTTAGTTCATTCTTCAGTTCTTTCCTTTGTTCTTTCCCTTTCCTTTCTCTTTTCCCCTCCTGTCCTTGTCTTCCCTCCACTACCATTCTATGTTCTCCACCCCATCTATGCTTCTTCTCTTCCTCTGTTCTTTTTTCTCTTCCCTCCTTCCCTTTTCTTTCTCTCTTCTCCATCTTCCCTTCTTTTCTCTCTACACTTTCTATCTTCCTTTCTCTCCTCCCTTCCTTTCTCTCTTCCCTTGCTTTGCTTTTGTTTCCTTCCCTGCCTTGCATCTTTCCTTCCTTGTTAACATGTTAGCTTGTCCATATGTGCATTTGTCTGTCTGTATGTTCACATACTTGTTACTTTTTGGTTAATATGTTCATTTACATGTTTGTTCACATTTCATTTGTCTACCAAGTTGACTTCATATCTAATAATCTATGAATTTGTAGTACAATTTGCTGGATCTTTAATGACAATTTTATTTTAAAAAATTAAATAACAGGACTTTTGGTGTTAAGCATCTGCCTTATACTTTCTTCCTGACCTGTAATCGTCATAACGGTGGACTTTATCACCAAAATTACTGCCATCATGGACCACTTCTTGAGGTAACAATCCATTCAAGTTTTCTAGATATTTTTGCATCTGGATTGATAAATCTAAAGCTGTTTTTGCATCAGGCAACTGTGATGTAGTGTTCAAGATCTGTATATCATCTTTAGCCTTCAATAATGATTTTTTGGCAGTGGTGGCCTGAAATTCAAATGTTAGAATCACAAGTGAATTAAATCATCAACCTAGGTGATGACATTGAGAAGTTAGCAAATAAAAAACCTGCTATTGTGCATTTATCCTGTTTTCAGGAACTCACCAGTGATTCATGGTAAAATCTAATGTCAATATTTAACAATGGCTAAAGAAACAAATGAACACAGCACCTCTGCAAACTCCCTATGCACTGGAAATAAAGACCTCTGTCCTCCTAAAATTTACATGTATGGTACTCATCTAACTGATCTTATGTGTCCCTTAACTGGTAACCACAAGGTACCCAACTCAGAAACTGAACTCCAGTTTAAATGGCTGTATTTTTGTTCAGAGGCTGGGTTCTAGTTTCCTAGTGCACTGCAGTGATATGTTTTGTGGTGAAGGAAAATATTTGGCTCCCTTAAAAAACTGCATTGCAAACTTAAACTCAGCCAGAAAACCATGACAAAACCCAGAAATTAAACTTGACCCTAGCACTTTCTTCCAGCAGCACTCAGATGCACAACCAACCCTTCTCTAATCCATCCCAGTTACACATTATTAATGTATACAGATGGTAATTTACCACAAACATTTTTATGATGTCATGAATGATGTATGGACACAGCTTTGGTAAATAACAGCAACTGGTTCACAGACACATTAGATATTTTTAATTACTTTAATGGAATTTTTTTTGTTTTGACATCAAAAACCTAAGATTGAAAGTCAAACGAACAAAATCATTTAAGGATCACTAATGCAACCCAACCATGTCTTACCACTGAAGTAGCATCAGTTATGCTGGTTTGTATGTCACCTACAGCATTACGAAACTGATCAACACCATCACTTGTCCTGCCATTAAAAACATAAGCCAGGATGACTGCTCCACTAGAAAATTAACATACCAGAATAAGAGGACTATGCAAAATTTCAGTTCATACAGAAATTAAATTCATAGGAAAGTGAATATTCTAATATGCTAAATCAATGAATATAATAAACAAACACTGAATATGTAGACTAAATTAAAATAATATATACATACAAAATATTATAAATAATCATGTAAATATCACACATATAAATACCTAAATGTACTTGCATTGAATGAAAAAATGACTATACAGATATATATCCACATATATCCTTGTATGCATCAATTATTTTATGTATATAAAGGTGTATGTTTGAATAAATGTATAAGATGGTCGGATGGGATGGATGGATGGATGGATAAATGAATGAACAAATGATATTCCTAATACCATATTTTGCGGCATATAAGTTGACCTGGCATATATGTTGACCCCTTATTTTTTGACCAAAAAATCATGATTTTCATGATACCGTGAGTATAAGTTGAGTCCCTCAAATTAAATGGTTACCAGACACAATAGTGTTTGAAGAAACTTTAATAACATGGCAAATCTTTTACAGTGTATTTTTTAAATCTTTTAGAGTTTATTTTAATATAGAAAATTACTCAAATAATTGGCACATTTTGTGTTTGGTAGATCTTTTATTTTGTCGGATTGTTTCCGCCAGTCTCAAACAAGCTTCTCACTAACACCAAACTTGCAGCTGGCAACAGAGTTGTTTGACTTTTCAGCCAAGTCAACAATCGTCAGCTTTGTTGAAGATACAAACATATATTTCAAGATATGAATTGTGCTTCGTATCATTGTCATTTTGGAGGCATGTTAAAGTCTTTACACTGTAAGAATGAGGTTTATAATAAAATACGTTGACCATGTTGACATGCCCATTCACTAGCAATGAGCTGATTGGTCCATTCCTTGACGCATATGGAGGACTGGTACTAGTACATTGGGTCCGTGATTTTGCTCAATTTCATGACCCTTTGTATAAGTCGAGGTGGACTTTTAGAGATCAATTTTGGGTCCTAGAAAATTGACTTATATGCCGTGAAATATGGTAAGGAATCCAATCATGACCTAGATCTCTATAAACTCTTCATTTTAAAAAAACTGCACACCACTCCTTGCCAACTAATGTGAACCTTGTTTTGAAAAATGTACCAGTTTTAACTCACTAACCCTTCTATAAAGACAAATTATAGTAAAAATTACTCAGTTTAGTTTACATGCCTGCAGATTAATCCAAGTATTGTGATGAAAATTTTAAGACACGATCTTCTTCGCTTATATACATCTGAAGGCAGTGTGGTCACACTTGTACAGAACCGCCAGAAACAGCACAAATAGTAGAGGACAAAAAGAACAAAAAGCAATGCACCAAATGAGGAAATAAATATAGCAAGGAGAAAGAGTGCCTAATAACAAAAAACAAAAAAAAAAAAACAACTTTACTAATAAAACAGCATGTAATTCATTAGTCCAGCCCATTAAGTCTTGTCCATACTCACCTTGAGACTAGCATTATATATCACATTAAGACTAGCTGCAGGAGATGAGATCCCTTTTTGTCATGTGAAAAAGTGGTATGGTTGTAACATTTTAAATATTAGTTCCTTCCCTTGGTTAGTTTTTTGCATTGCCTACTACATTAATGATAACCTTTTTGTCCATGCTAACAGCCAGTATATCATTAGCCAGTATATGTCATTATGTAAATTCACCACAGTATCAGTCAAAATTTCCAAGAATGATAACAGTTAAATTACATTGTGTTCTTCAGTTCGTTATTAAAGCAGTGTTGACCAAGTCAAATGATAACTTCACAATTAACTTACACTGCTGAAGTCAACTGAAAAATGTTGACTTAAGCAGGATTTGAACTCGCACCTTCAGGATACCGGTCCGCCGCTCTACCTGTTGAGCTATCGAGTCCACAGGGATTGGAGGCGAGTTTTTATCCAATTTAAGTGCACGAGACATTCTCGCGACAACTTAACGCTATCCATGAGGATGGATGTGCTGTGTTTTAATTATTTTTCAGAATCATCCTCAGGGTATTATGAAACGAAAACTTCACAATTAACCTACACTGCCGAAGTCAACTGAAAAATGTTGACTCGAGTAGGGGTGCACTGGATATTGTATCCGGCCGGATTATCCAGAGCTATCGAGTATTATGAAACGATAACTTCACAATTAACCTGATGATTCTGAAATAGAATTGAAACACTGCACATCAATCATAATGGATAGCGTTAAGTTGTCACGCATCTCATGCACTTAAATTGGATAAAAACTTGCCTCCAATCCCTGTGGACTCGATAGCTGAACAGGTAGAGCGGCGGACCGGTGTCCCGAAGGTGCGAGTTCAAATCCCGCTCAAGTCAACATTTTTCAGTTTAGTTCGGCAGTGTAGGTTAATTGTGAAGTTATCGTTTCATAATACCCTGAGGATGATTCTGGAATATGACCAAGTCAATGCTTCCCAGAGTCAGGGTAAGTTTGGCTGGGGCGAGTGACTAACTTTACCGCAGATTGAATTTAAAACAGCAGAAATGGGTCGTGGTTTCTGGGACTTTTCTATAGCGCGGCAATGAAAACCAGTAACTCGACAGTTCAGTAGCAAAACGGTCACTATTACGAGTCCATTTGCCAGCTTTAAATGTTTTAATATGCAATGAAGGACAGTCTAGAAGCGTGACTGGTAATAATAATTCATGCATAGAACAGTATGCACGCTAGCGAATCTACTTAAGTAAACCAGGTCAAAGTTGTCCAGAAGCCTGAGTTAGTTTTCTTTACCTCTTTGTAAGATTTATTGGACGGCGTAAAGACTGTCGTTGTGTCGTCCAGTTGAAAGTCTTTGTGAGGAGCATCGTGAAACCAGTCAGCAAGGCCCGACGCTACAAACGTCTGTCGCCAATCTTCCTTCAATAGCGCCATCTTTTGTTTCTGAACCGTGAGATGGGCCGCAATGCCTAGTCACAGAATAAAGAATTAACCGGAAGTCTCACTCAGTGTCGGCACCTTTGATGTACATATCTTCGCGCATGTTGCCTCGCGCACACAGGAAGTTGAACGGCCGCCATGTTCTTGGAGGGTATAATTGAGTCATTTTCAGAAGGAAACAATATGGAGTAGTTCAGTTTGAAGGGATCTGGCTAAATTTTGGACGTCGGATGGCGATTCTACGACAGAGGCTGGTTAAAGCAAAGGTAAACTGACTGTTTTTGTTAAAAATTCCGAATACTACGCTAAAACTGATCACAATTAGGCAGTTTAACAATCCTTGTCTCTCGGTGATTCACCACATTAATAGTCCGTCCAGTAATCTGACATTTATTGAAATAATTTGAACTACATTTACCCTACATTTTTACAGTCACACTAAAATTTCTATTGACCAGTACAGTTTTTAAAAGTTACCAAACAGCCGTTGTTATATGTGTTAAACGTTTGACTTGAAACGATTAAAACTCGCTGGATATGTGCATACACTGCATTATATTATTAGGAACTAGGAAATATTTGAAGCTACAGTGAATCAATTAAACAACATCTATCTATAAAACTATGTATTCCTTTCAGTAAAGATTTAATCATCTTTTAATATCTTAAAAGAGTTTTGGGAGAAGAAGCCAACCTCACAATTAATAGTTACAGTGTATTTATGCCAGTGAAGTTTGATAATGTGCATACGGTACGTAGACTTTGGCTTACACAGTTTAAACGCAGAATTTATGCATATGTATTTGTTTGTAATGCTTTGAAAGGCCTAAACTTTAATCGTCAACAGCATACAGTGCATAATTTAAGTCAAATAATTTGGTCAAATGAGGTGAAAGTCTACATGTATAGTATGTAAATAACAAGCTATAATGGCAGTTGCAATTTATGTATGGATAATTCCATGTAACTTGCATTTAAATGGCAATGGAGATCTTACAATCCTTTGTTATTTTTAAGAAAATTTGAGTAACCTTTTAGCAACTGAAAAGCAATAATGTCACTGGATTTGTTTCTGTCCCCTCCAATGTAACATCAGCCATAAAATTACCCATATGTGACATGTTTTACATGTTATTATGTACAATACTATAAATCATAGTTATAAATCTTTAGCTTACCTCAGGCTTCTTGGTCTAGTTTGGTATCTTATGCAGCCTTCTGTACTGCAGCCTATGCAAGCCACATGTGTTTTTACTTCAACCTATGCAAGCTGTGGGCTACCTGCCACCATACTAGGCTACTGCTTACTATATATATATATATATATATACACATATATACAGATTTCCCAGATATCAAATTATGTACAGCATTACTTTTTAATTATCAAATTATATGTTTCTTTTTATAGTTATAGAATTACAAGTGTTTAACTTTAAAGTATTTCTTACTTTTTTTATTCGCAGATACTAGCTCTCAATTTCCAAACTTTAAGGCATAGTATAGCCTCATTCTAATGAAAAGCTTCAACAGAAATTCATCAGGAAATGCAGAACATTCTGGAAGAGTGAACCTTGGGAGCTGTGAGAGTAAAAATTTACCAATTCCAACTTCATGAACAACAGAACAAAATTGCTTGTCTACACACAAACCTAACCCAATTGCCTATGATATACTTCATGTTCACTTTGAATGGATCAAGCAGGAGCTTGCTGAAAGTGCCTCAGAACTGATTACTGTGTGCAAAAAATCCCCCAAAACAAAACATTGCCCATTTTATTGAAAGAGCACAAGGTCTTTGTCTGGCAATTGAGAACCAACATGTCCAAATTCTAGCATAATAGGTGTGTTCATTAAAGTACCCATTCAAATTGCACTTGGGCACCAAGTATAAAGATTGCCTAAGATTGTTTATTAACCCATTCAGGTGCAAGGGTGCATCAAGGCTCATCACTTAGGCAAATAAAATTGTCTGCCATTAGCCAGAATAAAACAGTAAAGTGCCCTAGCCCCTCAGTGGGTTAAACATGCTATGGTTGATTTCCATGTGTGGTTAAGACCATGCAAGTATTGCTGGCAACTACCTTTGAAATTCTACTCTATAAAAAAAAAATTGATTTTAAGAATGGTAGCTTTCTGTCATACAATAACTACAGTAAAGAAGTAAGAAATTAAGAACAAAAATAATAACAGGATTTGGTTTTTGAGAAGTCTACAATGTTTTATTAAAATTTACAATCCCTACCAGTAATTTCAATGTATGTTTATTTAACAGTGGGTGGCAATGATCCTTTGACAATGCTGTCCATTATTGAAATTCAGCAAAACTACTTATTCATGTTTCCTAGTCTTTGCCATTGTATTATAATACAATTTAAATTTTAGAAATAATTTATATTATAAATCTAACAACCATATTGCTCGTATAAATCATTTTTGCCTTTATGAAGTGTCCCTAAAAGGCACTTTCATGTTCTAAATGTTTCCTTCTACAGTTTGAATTCTCATCAGAAAGTACTCCTCTGTATGCTTGTATCAGACTGGGTTAATCTGAATGACCTTGAAGTTGAAATAGGAATGTAAATAAACTATAAGCCATCAAAGAATAATCTGGCCAACACTACAATTCTCCATATGAAATCCAGCCTTGTCCTCCATATTGACTGGTACACTGTAAGTTTGAAACAGACACACTGAAACAGGACCTTCAACATCTGAGACCGTGTCACTATATAAAGGAAAATTTTAAAAAAAACAGCCCATAAAAAACTTCATATTCTGAATTTTCCTAGTATCAATATTAAACAGGGTTCGTACGGATGAAAGATCACAAAATTCCAGGAGTTTTCCAGGGTAGCAACGCTACTTTTCCAGGAACCAACCCCTAGTTTTCTTCTTTGGCAAAAAGAGCAAGAATGTAATTTTCTTTATGACAACAGTACAACATCATTTTGTTGGTTTCAATATAAGAATTAAGCAATAATGAACTTGCGACTCGATTCAATTTGGATTCGACAGAAAGAACCTGGAAAGAACCGTATTAAGGGCTGAGAGCGACTGAGATGGCGGTGAACACAAGCCAAATTTTACTCCAAAAAATCGTTTATACATTACCAAACTAATAAAAAAGTAATCGCTTACCTCCTCTTCAATAGAATCAGAAATGTAATGAAAATCGTCCTCCTACTTTTCCAAATACAGCAGTTTTAGTGATCCAACTTTGGTTTTCGCCACATTGTTAGTAGTTGAAATGCGCTGAGTATACCCTCCAAGAACATGGCGGATGCGGACATGCGCAGTTAAAAAAGTGTGACAAGTTTCTTCGCGAGTGAGACTTCTGGTTAAATCTTTATTCTGTGGCCTAGTGGTCCTGCTGTGCAAATGGTCAAGGAAAGGTCGTTGCTGGAAAGTATACCTGAGAAGGAGGATTAGGATTAGAGTAAGGATAGGTTAGGATAGGTTAGGATTTGGGTTTGGTTTAGGGTAAGAATTCCAGTTAGTTCTAGCCCTAAACCTATTCCTAACCCTTATCCTAATCCCTTTTTACAGGTATACCTTCTAGCCACGACCATCCAGAAATTTCCCATGTTTTCAGCCAAAGTAGAAACATAATGGCCTATTTTAAGCACGTGTCTATTAAAATACACATTTTGTTGACTATCATACGTTTCGTTTTCTATTTCTTTTAATGTATCCACGAATATTTACATGATATTTGATTGTATTCTTTTTATCTGGCGAAACCACTCCTTGTCATGAGAACAAAAATATCAAGAAGATCAAGTTCGTAATGAATTGTCAATCAAATTACATAAGTCTTCATGTTAATAAGTAAGTTATAAGTTTCCTTTTATAGTAATCCCCCAACATTTAATCCCAAGTGTGCATCATTAAAATCGTTGCAAAAGAGTGTTTCATTTACCCTCACTTAATTTAAACCACTGAAAATGGCTTTCAAAACAAGCCCGAAGCTGGCTCTCAATTTCGGGGGGGCACTGCCGCACACATAGCCGCGACGTGGACCAAAAATTGAGCTGGGGGTCTGCAGTCGTCTCTGGGGGGGTTGGTTGTTCCCGAGGGGATCCTGGTCGCATTCTGGGGAAATTTTATAAATACGTTTTTCTTTTTTTTTGTTTGTAGGGAGGGCACGAATTCCATTATATTGTGGTTGGGGAGGGGCACTGCCCCCCCAGGCTTCCCCTCAGCTCCGGGCCTGTTTCAAAAGTGGCTTTCAGCCTCGGAAAATTCTCTTGAAGAATTCTTGAAATAATGTTGGTCTACGAGTACTAACCGCTGACTATTAGCACAACACACAAAAGATCCTAGTTTTCCTGTATTAGTTGGTAAATTTTAACACTCGTTTTCCTATTTGTTCTGCAAATTATTCCCAACAAATCCATTTCTGGGAGAGTGTTGGGTAACCATATGAACCTAAAGATGTGTATCATTAAATATTTCTTATGGGGCACTGGTGTCTCAAGGGTATCAATCCCATATTTTTCTTGTAACCTCCACTTAGGGTTCAATGGTCCTGATTGTCTGGCATGTTAAACACTTCCTACACCACATTCCACCTAACCTTATTCCGCCTAACGCCAGACAATTGGACTCTCAAAGCAGCGACTGCGCAAGGGTGGCGGAAACATGGGGGCTAGGGAAGGGGGGCTTTGTACTTCTTGGTTTTACTAAACAGAGCGAACGTCCCATCTGCGGATATTATCAGTTTCTATTGCACCTGTATTAGGCCCGTACTTGAGAACTGTGCGCCAGTTTTCCATCATGGACTTCTTGCATATTTGAGTGATGATTTAGAGAATATCCAGAGACGCGCGCTTTCTATTATATCTCCAGGTGTATAGTACTGTCATGATTTAGAGTTATTTGATGTAGATACACTAAAGGACAGACGCCAAGAATTTTGTACAAAGTTATTTGACTCGGTAGTACACAATACTGATGATAAACTTTATCATCTTTTACCACCAAAGCATGTCCCTAGGCACAATTTGAGGAGGCAGCGATTATTTAATCCTCCAATTTGTAGAACTATTTGCTACAAGAATACTTTTATTCCTGCTATGGTATGTAAATAGTTCGTAACAATTTTTTTAAAGTTTTTAATTTTTTAAGATTTCCATATTATTTTATCAATTTATTTTTTAATGTAAATTATTAATTTTGTAAATTTAGACACATTTACGCAATTCAGCGTTAGTGGGCTGTGATTAAACTATTAAACTACGAAAAAACAAACTTAGATCCTGCTCAAAAGTGCTCTCAAAATGTTGGTAGGAGAAAGTCCTAGAACCTCCTTAAACATTTGGGCTACACCCAAGACATGTTACAAGTCTACGGCCACACCCCTTTAGTTGGTAGCTTTGCCGCCCAGTCCCCCTACTTTCAAACATGTTCCGTCGCCGGTGAGATTGCGTGACACGAAAGGTTTAATCGGGGTGGGGGAGTGCCGAAGTCCTCAGGCACACACCCAGAGGTTCGTGATAATTCTGAACAGTCGACCATTTATTGCAATTTTCAATTTTTAAATCACAAATTTATTAGTAACGATTAACATTCTCATCGCAGCCAAGCTTGCTATCTGCTGTCTCGTTTCGACATTCTTTAAGGAAAGCCATAAGCCCTGAAAGAACGAAGTAAACAAATATTTTTAAACAACTCTATTTTTGCAATAACTATGAGGGGGTACTGAAAGAGGGCTTGTAGAAGCCAGGGAACCGTTGACTCGTTGGACTTTTACTCTCGCTCCAGATATTTGAGGTGACTTTTGATGGCCAATTTCCTTCTTTTGATGGCATAAATTTGTATTAGCATGATTACTGACAAAATATGATTTATGTCTATGATTAAATCACAACAGTAAAGGAGGTAATCATGGCACTACTTCGAACATGAACTCCTTACCAGCCAACTGTGGACCCAATGGTGTTTTCTCATCCTTACATTTTCCCTTGGTTGCTGGAATTAAAACGTAACTGAAAGAGAGGTTTGACTTTAGTAGAGAAACGAGAAAATTTACCAAACACGTTTACAGAGTCATGCAGCAAAGTGAATAAGTGAGCAACGCATTGAGCAGAATTAGGCCTGTTACAGGCAGAGTCAACCGAGTCAGTAGGTTAACATACAGCGGCTTCCACTTACGTCGCACTTATATCGAACACGCACCTTCGCTCACCATCTGAGTCTTGGTAGCTCAATGGTTGGAGCGTCTCATCGGTCATCAGAAGGTTGCGGGTTCGATCCTCGTCTGGTGCTCAGAAATCGTTTTCTGAGGAAGAGCTTGATGAACCTTCGTAGATCATTTAAGACGTCTCCAAGCTCCCATATTTTCAAAATATATATCTGTTTGGCTTCTAAAACTTGAGCAAGAGGCTATTTCACTCTTCAGAGATCACTGAAAGTCCAATGCCATTTCTTATTCACCCGGTCGAGTCAACACTATTTGCCGATCTGCACAAAATCTAAGGAGGGTAATGAGTTTTCCTCCTCGTGCAGTCATTCCAAACTGGAAAATTTGGAAACTTTGGGGCGTGTGAAACGACTTAATATTTTTCATTTTCAGTATACTTTGCAGTAGAATTATTATAACTAAAGGTCCTAAATCTGATTAAGTGTCTTTTAGAATATCTTTTCCAATACTGGTAACTGGTTACTCAAAAGAATCACTCGATGTTCTTCACAAAGTTCAAGCACAACTTCGAGCAATCCATAACTTAAAACTTCAATTCTGCCTTGTAGACGTGCGGGATGGAAAAAAATGGGATCAGAAAACGTCTTAATGAAGAAAGGTCGTGCCCATCCCTTCATTTTGGAGTGCGTTCAAACCAGTTAAGGCTGTATTTTCTTATTTTTTCTTTTTTTTTTTTCTGTAAAAAAATTAGGTTAATTTGAATAAATATTTTTGTGATGATGCACTGCAACAAACTTTCTCCATATCTGCAGGTCTCTAAAACTGTGAAGTAACTGTCTGAAATATGGCTGACCAGGTGTGGTGCTGAGCTGGTGGCTACGGTCGTTAAACTAAAATTTTTCAAACCTTTCCTCGAACACATGCTATCAATACCTACACCAACCAATGTCGTGGACCAACCTTGTAACTACTTGAACGTGATAACTTCGAAACTGTTTTGTACTCTCGATACAAGCGTTGTATAAATTCTTGAGCTGATTATCATCAGTCTTGGTCACTTAAAGGGGGAAATGATAAGTTATGAACTCTAATGGCTGTAATGGTGTGGGTATTGCTACAGGTACAAACACCGGTTAAAGTATAGGTATAAGAACACTTAAGTACGAGTACGGGTGTGGGTACAGGTGTGGGTACGGGCATGAGTACGGCAAGAGATACGGGTAGGGGTACAAGTACGGATATGGGTAGGACTACGGGTATAGGTGTGCTTATAAATGTAGGTACGGGGGGTGAGTATGGGTACAATTATGGCTACTGGTAAGAATATGGGTATGGGTACAGCTACTAGTATGGTTACAGCTATGTTGTATAGGTATAAGGATAGGTATATCTACATTTATATATATATACTTATGTATAAGTAAATTTCATCTTACTAAGTGTAGACGTTTGTAAGCTTGGATATATATATATATATATATATATATATGATGAAAAGTTTGTTCTCAAGCTTTATCTCAGAAAATTTCTGAGTTCCTCAACGGGAATCGAACCCGTGTCTCCCGATTGCCGGTACGGTTGTTTTACCACTAGACTGTAGGGTCTCAGACGGCAAGCATGATGTTAATTAGAGACCTGGTTCGTAATATTGATATGCCTCTTTCGTACTTGAAAGCCGAACATACCTGTAATGTGATATTTTGTATAAGTAAATTTCATCTTACTAAGTGTAGATGTTTGTAAACTTGGATACATGTATATATGTATATATGTATATATGTATATATGTATATATTGATATCTATGGGTACGTGTTACACTGTTTGGAAAAATGTAGATCAAAAGAATTTGACATTTGCTGAAATAGTTTTTAATTTTTAATATTCTCCGTTTCATCCGTGCAAAAACGAAATAAAAATAATAAACTAAAGATTAAAAAAGATAAAATAAATGAAAAAAAAATCTCGGATCTCCGCTGACAGCATGCACATCTGAGATTAGTTCTTCCTTGGATTTTTAATGGGATTTTAGCGGGACTGTATCGCGTGGCACTAAATCCGTCATGCTGGATGGCAAAGGAAAGAAAACATGATCGAAAACGAAATAATACCAACCACTGATGCATGATTAGAGTTTCTTTTGTTTCGCATGCTCCTTTCGGAGGTTTGACATAAAAAATGGCGGATTCTGTGCCATGAGATGTATTCCTGCAAAAGGCCCAGTTCGGATAATGGTACGACCTCACAAGAACGAGACAATGACTTGCTACGAGAACAAA
This sequence comes from Heliopora coerulea, assembly GCA_030142905.1. Taxonomy (NCBI): domain Eukaryota; kingdom Metazoa; phylum Cnidaria; class Anthozoa; order Scleralcyonacea; family Helioporidae; genus Heliopora; species Heliopora coerulea. The sequence goes on along the minus strand of JASJOG010000007.1, from coordinate 2,302,354 downwards.
ATTACGGAAAATACAATCTTTCAGTATTTACTGATATTAAAAATACTATCCTCACTCACCATACTCACGAATTGAGGGGCCTGCCTTTACAAACTGGACGAACTCTCTTTGATTTCGAATCATATGTTCCTGAACCAACTCCTCGAAGGAAGGCTTACCATCTGAAACAAGTTTCAACTACACTATTCAATCAGCAGCAATCGCTAGCTTGTAGCTGCAATTGTCTTTCAGTAGCACGTTGTAAAATTAAGATCAAATGCAGGTCAGAAAATGCCGGTTACTACTGCTAAACAGTTCTACTAAAATGTTTAAGCTTTCATCGTGCAACGAAGACACCAGAAACTAAAAAGGCTAGACGATTACAGCTATATACACATGATAGCTAAATCTATTAGATATGCTTAACGAAAATTATTTTTGTAATCAACAGCGATGACATAATAAAAATTTCGGAGATATTTAGAATTCTATTTATTACCAAAGATAAAAATTAAGAGAGGTTTAGAACTATAAACAGAGATTAAATGAGGTCGGTTACTAGATCTAAAGTTTTATTAAAATGTTTGAGCTTTCGTTGAGCTACGACATCATCAGAAACTATAAAGAGCACAAGTTTACAGCGACAAAATACGCTCAGAAATAAATATGAAAACAATTGCATGGTATTGAGAAGCATCAAATACAATAATAACCACCGCGCATGTACGTGTGTGTGTATTCATGAAGAAAGCGCAGTAAAGAACTTGAATGTTTAGCCTTTTCCTGTCCAAGAGCTCTCCCCTTCACGAGTAAAATCATCTGGCGTTAATCAGAGTAAAATTGTCAGGAATCAAAGAGTTAACAGGACAACAAAGAGTAAAATTAAAAAAGTCAGCTACGAACCGGAAAGGGTTAATCGGTGTCTGTAAATATGGTACGCAACTGATCAATAAAACATCAATTCTGTATCATATTTACAGACGCTGATGCTGGTTTCTACTGTCGTTTTTCACAGTAAAACTAATCTCGCCAACCTTTTTCTGCCCCCAAAGAGTTTTTAAATCTTCCTAAGATGACTGAAAGCAAGTTTTGTAAGATAGGTGAAATATTCGTGTGAGATCTTTATGAGTACTGACGATAGCTCGCCTTCGGCTTGCCAGTGTGAATACTTTTATAAAATTCATAAGGTAAATTATAACTGCGTCGTGTCTTTATATGTGATAAAGACACATGTGACTTTATATGTAACGAAAAAGTTAACTTTTTCAGCGTAGGTAACATAAATTTCCACACTTTCTTCGCCAATTAGCGTATTAATAGGTTCGTTTTATAAAACATTTAAAAGACTCGCAGTACGTCCTTTATCGGATCTAAAAAACTCGACTATCGCCTCGTGTTTTAAATCCCGATAAAGCATTCCTGTTCGGTTTTTAATTATCACATACAGATCTCCGCATCGTATTTTATCTAGATGAATATTTACATCTATATGTCACATTTTATCAAAACACTCAGAGGTTTTCGTAATTAACAAATATTTAGCTTTCCTTAAGTGATAGATGAACGTTTGTCAAGCTCTATCCTCAGAAAAACGATTTCTGAGCTCTAGACGGGAATCGAACCTGTAACCTTCTTATGACAGATGAGACGCTCCAGGAGGTTGCGGGTTTGATCCCCGTCTGGGGCTCAGAAATCGTTTTTCTGATGACAGAGCTTGACGAACGTTCATCTATCATTCAAGATATCTCCAAGCATCCACTTTTCCAAAATATATATATCTCATTTACCTTTCCCTTGGGCATGTTCGACTCCGAGCGCTGCGTCAATTGTCTGGAATATAGAGGTCTGGGCAGCATTTGCGGTTAAGCACTATAACAGTATTTTAATATACAAAATTTCTTAATGACTCCACGAAAATAAAACAAAACAGATAAATGTTTTATGTTTAGTAACAAATGCGATACAAAGTTCCGATTTGTACGAGCTATCGTTCAATTTTCTCCTGGTATTTAAGGCAATGAACATATAGAAACGTTTATACATGCATTTTAGTCATCCATAATTTACAATTAATGTAAGCGCATCTTAGAGGTACATGAGCAGAAAATTTTTTTCATGGTAATCTGGCACTGCCGAAGTCAACTGAAAAATGTTGACTCGAGCGGGATTTGAACCGATATCCGGACCGGTATTCCCAAGGTGCGAGTTCAAATCCAGTTCGATGTCAACTTTTTTCAGTTGACTTTGACATTGTCAGATTATCGTGAAAAAAAAAATCTATAAGCGCACATGTAGTGGATAATGTGCTACATCTTGTCTCCTGCTTTTGTTAGCAGATCTAGTACCTTCCCTCAAGTGAATCAGGCATTTCCTTATTGACAATGCTCCGATTTCATAATATGAAACGGAGTTTCTATGTTAAATAGCATACTCTGGATAAGGGTTGTTATGACGGAACCAACAAGTTTATAATTGAAAAGCCAGAATGGCGAGGGGACTGCTGAAACTGAACGCTGCGACAAATGGCTTTCGCTCGAATAAATTATGCCACCGTTTTGGGAACACATTTTTGGCGGTGCAGCAATCCAGATATATGAATAGGGACCTTAAGATCTACAACGTCAACATGAACGACGTGTCCTTCGAGACAAAACAATTCTTCATGCAAAACAAAGAGAATGGATAATCTTTACTCTCCAGAGCATTCTCAACAACGTCGTTGTTATGCATACAACGTCACCCAGACCATTTTGACATCTTAAGGACGACGTCAACTCGCAAAGTGGAAAAAGCTGTTACTTAAGATTGAATTCAACCCGAGACTACGGTCATTTTAGGAGAATTGGAGCGTTTTAGGAGTCATAAAACAAGCCAGAAGTATCCAGCACAGTGGTCAATAAAACCATGGTTTCTTTAAATGTCGAAATTTTAAAGAACGTTGTCGTTCAAGTTGATGACGGAGATTTCAAGGTCCCTAGTAGATCAGTGACGAAATTGTCTGGCGTTAGACAGAGAAACGGTTTCCACCATCAAGAAAGGGGTGGAAGTACCAACCTGTATTCCTTCAGAACTAACACCTTCAAATAAAAGCCCATTGGGAAAACCAGTTCTATTGTGCCATCTGAAAAAAAAATTAAAATGCAGCGGCAGATTAATGTTATAACTTATATTAATGCACAACTAATAAAATATCAAGAAACTTTAGCTTTCAAAACTTTGTCAAAAATCTGGAAGAAGTTCTGGTTAAAGCGTTTACTCTTTAGGTTAAAAAATTTTGTATGAAATAATCTTCCTAACGAAGAAAAAAAAATAAAGATTGTGCTGTTTATATGTTGGCTTTGGTCCGTTGCACATCCATCAACACACTCCAAAAGATATCAAAACAGACGTCATAAAAAACCGTCAAGAAACAAGCAAATCATCCCATAGTTATTAAGACTTTTATTACGATTCTCAAACAGCAAAACACCTTACCCGCTTAGGAATCCAGAAAGCTTGGTGTAAAAAAAATCTGGATCACAGCCTTCTAAAATAGGAAACGAATTATGTTTGTCAACCACAAAAGATTATCCCATTATTTGAACATAATATATATTGATAAAACAATAACACAGACAATTAGCGACTTGGACAATTGGGAGCTAGATTAAGTTTCAGCTTCGCTATAACTGGCAAACCTCACAGTTGCTGATATCATTGGAATTTTTTCTGGTCGCTCGTAACTTAACCTTTCCTTACGTCAATAAAGCGTCAATAAGCGTCAATAAAGTATCTTGACGTTTTAGTTTAACAATAAACAGAGGCGTAGGAAGTTCTTCAGAAGTGAGGGGGGGGGGGGGCAAAAACTGGACATCTGGTAGCAGAGCAATCGGCGACTTTTTTCCAGTCCAAATACAGACCCAAATATAGAATGACATGCACGTGTTTTAAGTTTTATAAGTACTATATAGCGCATAAAATTTGTGCAGAATGTTTTTAAACGTTCACCGTGCCAAAAAGTGGGGGGCAAATACATATGTTCGTCCCCCTACTTTGAAAAGTGGGGGGGCAATCCCTTGAAATTGGGCAATCCTTTGAAAAGTGGGGGGCCCCCCTTGCCCCCCCACTTCCTACGCCTCTGATAAAGGTTCTCTGTCTTCTGATACTCGTTTAAACGATACGTTTAGGATTGGTTTTGCGGTACCATTCGACGTGATTCTTAAAGTGCTACAGTTGCTAATGACAGTTCATTTTTAGCAGCTAACTCATTGCAGGTACTTGATTACAGGTTTGAGGAATAACCTAGATATTATTGGTGTGGAATAAGTAGAAATAGACTTGATGTTATGATGGGGCGACATCACAATGACTTCATCAGGAAACTTAAAAGCTCAATAATTCTGGCCATTATGAATATTGTGCTATATTTTTGAAAGCCATTTGATCCAAATCTACTACCTACAAAAAACCACGTGTGCGACTACTAAAAAATCAAAATTTAACGAAGTTATTACAATTTTGGCGTATTTTAAAAGCATTTCTTGCACAAATAAAATCACGATATCGCAGGCACTTTTTAAACATCCTAAAAATCCGTGTACACTTTCCTAAAGACTGTCCAGATTCTAATCGCAAGTAAAGAAATAATGTAACTTAAAAATAAAGGAATATTACAAGAATGTCCTTTTTTTTCCTAATTCGATTTTAAAAAACTTTGTTAACTTACCATAAACCCTGTGGAATGTCTTCTCCATTTTTTGGATTGAGTTATTCAAAGCAACGAGCGATTTTTTCAGTAAAACCGCGTCATTATCGCTTACAGCCTAAAATAAAGCACATTTTTGTTCAGCACTGTTGAATTCCGCAAAAAAAAAATGAAGTCAAGTTAACTTCCAAGATATCCATCAACATCGTAAATGTTCTCGAATTCGCTTGCCAGGTGAATTCAGTCAGCGACATTTGAAGAAGTTGAACGAAGTTGAAACAGGGTTTTATAAATACTAGTAGAAGTGTAAGTCACAGTACCTTCTGAGCAGCCAGAACGCCCTAAATAAAAAGCATTAGAAAGTTAGGTTAAAAACTGTCCATTTTTTTAAAAATTAACTTGGATTAATATCCAAAGAGAGTAAAAATTTTAGTGCTCAATCCACATTTGGGTGTTAAAACATACCCTGATTCCAGGAGCAGCTTCAAGTTCCACCTGCAACGTGGACATAAAGAACCAATGTTCCTGTTTATCCCCCGTCAAAGAGAACAGAGTGTCCACGTTACTAGAGTTTGATAAATTTTGATTGGATTAATTTTGATTAGATTCGACTCTGTATAATTCTAGCACCGTATTAAAGAGAAAAACAATACATAGAATATACAGGCAAGCTCTCAAGCTTATTACTCAGAAAAATCTTCTGAGAACTGACGATTATGGACATATAGGAATACGCGAAGAGGCAATATGTCATCGTTTCCCAAGTTAGTTCGTATACGGAACCTTTTCTCATCATCTAGGCTGATGCAGCTCCATCTGAACAAACCAGTGATCAGGAAGTTACCGGATCAATCTCCGTCCGAGCCTCAGAGGACTTTTCTGGGTAAGTAGCTGAAAACCGAGTGCATTATTGTGTGTCATCACCTAGCTAGACATTCCTAACAATACATATAACGATATAGAGTTCACTGTTGTTGTTGTTGTTGTCGTTGTTGTCGTTGTTATTGTTGTTATTGCTGTTGTTGTTATTATTGTTGCTGTTGTTGTTGTTGTTATTGTTGTTGTTGTTGTTGTTGTTGTGGTTGTTGATGTTGTGGCTGGGGTGCGTAACATGATGTTGTTGCTTGATATGCATTCAAATGAAAAATAAAACTTGCACATTCAATACTATTCTTCTTTAACATGGCATTTCATTTTTCATAAGTTTTCTATAACTCGTAAATGTTATCAATAAACCTACCTCACATCCAGAGGTCTTTCAAGGAGGGGAAGAAAAGTAAAGGAAGGAAAAAAGAAGAAAATTAACGTAAATTTCTTTTCACGCTATCAGTACACAACCTTTGCTCACAGCTTGGATTCTTGCAGTGCAGTTTTGGAGACTGTAGGAACTGCTGTGGCTTAACAAACGGAGGGCACAGTGAGACAAGTAAACACGGGATGAGCGAAGGGTGTTACCCTGTAGTTAATCGTGATATTTCAGTTACAACATGCTTGGTCCTAAACATGGTTTAAAACTGACTTGAAGAATCCAACTAACAGTAATATAAAAGGAGTGCTGCGTAGGCAGTTGTATATCAAATAGTTGTACATATAGTTGTATATCAAAGAAAAGTAACATAAAAGGTGTGCTGCGTAGGCAGTTGTACATCAAATAGTTGTATATATAGTTGTATATCAAATAAAAGTAATATAAAAGGAGTGCTGCGTAGGCAGTTGCACATCAAATACAAACAGCCAAAGGGTTGTGTACTGCCAACTTGACGTTTGAGCGTCTTTCCGACATTTAGACGTATTTCAACTTCCCGACGAAGAGCCTTCGCTCGAAACCACATTTTCCCGTTCATATGTATTATTTGGCTGTACACAACCCTTTGACTAGAAGAATGTTGGACACTAGTGTATATGAAATATCACATCAAATATCATGGACATGAAGGAGTGTTTCATATGATTTCCAAACACTTTGGGAATCGGCATAGTGGAGTAAGCGGGGAATTTAACTCTCCGTTGGAACTTAATCCCACACTGGGCGTCACAGTACCCAAAACACAATGGAAAAGGGAACAAAACGTTCAGATAAAACGCTGTTCCCAAACGCATAATCCTACATATAGAGTCATGTCTCACCTGGTTTTGTCTATTATCTTCCAGTTCAGCAGAACACAGTCTAGGTAGGACAGGACAGGGCGGCAGCCTGGCAAAGAACAACACAGCTTAGTGAGTAAAGTAAAGACAATGCTTACAACTACTAATTTTACAACTTGTTCTGATCCACATACTGAATGCCTTAATTACGGGAACCACTGAGTATTCTAACTAAATACACAACAACTGTAACTCCGAAAAGCAATATCATTTTAATTCGACGTTTCGACTAAGTTTTAGTCATCATCAGGAGTCCTGCTAGGTTACAGAGGGGGCTTCTACTTATAGGCGTGTAAACAATGATCTAAGAACTATTAATAGAAAATAACTAGTTCACGGGTGGCCTTTGTTCCATGAATGCCTTGTTCTCGATTACTCACCAATGTGCTCCGAAACCGCAACCCAAGGAACTGCCAGACACTTTGGAATAACCTGGATGAAAATTATTAAATGAATGTTCGATATAGAGAAAAGAGAATAGGAAGAGATGGAAAGCCGAAAAGCAGCTTGCTAGATAGATAGTCGGTGACAAACTCACTCGCATGTATTTTTTCCAAATTGCACGAGAAACCATGCTCTCACCCATACAAAGCTTTTGATAAACGAACTTGGTTCTTCACATGTCTTAAAATTTGCTCAAAAAATCTCGCACCTAAAAACTATCACAGGACTCCCTACCCGCTCGAAAGCCTATCATATTGCGGAAGTAATACCATCTGTAAGATCTCCAGCCATAAATTGCTCACCTTTACAGGTTCCTGTACTCCATTTTGCCAAACATAACCATTACCAATGGCAGAAAGAACCATGTGTGCTCTTTTCCACTCGTCCATGCTACCTAATTTCGTGTGATCCAGTAAAGGCATCTGCAATTAAACGTACAGTATTAAAAAGGGCTTCGGGCAAAAACATCCATCTACTATTTTTTTAAAATTATCTCGCAATAGTAATCATGCATCCATTCATCATTACATTTGTTTAAACTTGCATAACCAAGTCGTTCATTATAAATTTGGTAGGGGAGTGATGTATTCGATGTGGAAGAGGATCAAAGGAATAATTCCATTACTTTCTCTCGAATGAAAAAAGTGAATTCATTTATGTTCTCCCAGACAAGGGAAAGAGAGTCGTTATTGAGAAGAAATACGAAATTGCAACTGAGTGGACATTTCAACAGGCAAAATGAACCATTCACAAACGCAGCAACGCCACCCCCCTTGAGCTGCCACTGCCGGATGTTGGAGGAATGAGTCGAGGAGGGTTTGCGACGTCATACCCTCAACAACAGATCTTGGCCAATCAGAGGCAATCTTCGAAGTTAGTCGGGCTTCCAGACTACACTCTGATAAATTATGTTCGCAATTCGACTCGATTTTTCCTGTAACATATAAATCCACAAAATACCAAACGAATCAAAGTTTTGACAAAACAGAACATAACTACAAAAGACGAATTGATTACAACAGATAAACAAGTTGAAATGGAGGATAGCTTTCCTTTGCAGAGACAAAGAGGGGGAAAATTGATCGCAATTTTATTTCTTACCGTTACTGCAGAATGTAATTGGAACATTCAAATGATTTAGAAAGTACCTTTTCAACTGCTTCGCGTAGACAGCGTTTCTGGACCAAGCTAGTTAAATCATCAAAGATCTCCACCCAAGTATCAAAATATGGGTCTTGGAACTGCAGCTGAACATGATAAATAAAATAAGATTTACAAAAAAGATTTACTTATCAAACACTTTGAGGTTATTTGTGGGTCAAGCTATGGGGTAAGTCGTGGGCAATAGTTTGCTATGAAATAAAAGAATAATTTGATAAATAGCCCAAAACGGTATGAAGCACTTGATGAAGTTAAGAAATCGCACTGTAATTAAGCTACATCGGAGAAAAACTCAGTGTGTTATATTGAGATGTATTTATTTGTGAACGATATATTTTTTAAAAGCATACATGTTTCGACAACTTCAAGATGCCATCTGAAGATGGCATCTTGAAGTTGTCGAAACATGTATGCTTTTAAAAAATATATCGTTCACTTTAAATGTGTATTGACTTTGCTGCTACTGAGAAATTATAGAGATGTATTTATTTGTGAAGGTAACCCAGTGTATAACAGCACTTCTTTAATCAGCTCAAGAAAAAGTTTAAGGGATTGCAACACTATCCGTTGTGATCATTGCCTCCCCTCTTTGGTCTTCGACTGTGCAACCCTAATTAGACAACACCGTGTACATTTAACCGCAAGTTTATTTATGTCACTCACAACTGAAAATCGATGACGTTAGCTAAGAAAATCTACTGTGAACTTGCCATTCTTTCATTTTGTCAACTTCCGCGTAATCTTTTTGACCTTAAACCCCTAGACGTCATAATGTATATGGTATAAATAAGATTATCTGGTATTACCTAGAATGAAATTCTACAGGGATACGGCAAGAGGTTGACGGGTAAAATCTACCTGCTCGTTGAAACAAAAACATTATTCTGAGGCTATATCTCAAAGAATATCTCAAGACTACGAATCTACACTTATTAAATCAGTTTTACGACCCCTTTGGCCCAAGTGTTTGCGTACATGCAATGCAACATGACAAAGAACATGAAGGAACCCTTGTCTTTGCTGTGGGTTGTGAATCCTGTCAACAAACCCGAAAATAACCACTGCCCTCAAGAGCTTTTGAACACAGTGTTGGCAAAGTGAATGAAGGAGGAAATGACGATGATGAGTCATGCACCAGAAGACAAATTCAAACCAACTTAGCCGTGCCATGTGGTAGCTTTCCAGACCACATCCTAAAATTACCCGTTCAGGTAATTTGGTGTAAGGTTGGCCTACAGGTTTACACTTGCTCTGCCCCCAGGAGGTAGTTGGGATTTAAGTGTTCCGATGGCTTCTGATATCAGCGATAGAATCACCAGGCGGGAATCGTAAACGTGGAACAAATATCAGAGCCCAGCATATAATACGAAGGATAGGCATTTTAAATAGAAAATTGACAAGTAAATTTCAAAATCGCTTAATGGATCTAACGTTTCGTCGCAAAGCTTGCAACATCTAATGACGCTAATTATATAGTGACAGGCAAATGCTAACACATGCGATAACCAATAGAATGAAAGAATACAATAAATATTACACTAACTAACGGTAGGTCGACAGACCGTAAAATGTTAGAGTAAAAGCAATAAAGATGAATCAAAACAGAAAAAGTGGATCTGAGCCCATGTTGGCATTTAAAGAAGGCTTTAGTTTGGAGATAAGTAAACCTTCCCGTAAAAGTAACTCAGACTCAGAGTAACAAGAGCTGATGATTGTAAAATCATCTTCTGATATCAGTTTGCGGAACTGATGGAATTGAGGTAATATTGGCAAAATCATAAGAGTGCCAAATCCGTTCAAGTCTGGTGAACTCCGGTCGTTTGCCAATGCAGAGAAACGCTGTGTCATCTTCACTCAGACGTATTCCTGTTGTCTATCGCGCTGCTTGATGTCCCCCGTATCGAATTCCCTGATGTCAACTGTGCCCTGACATGCATGTCTACCAACGTCCTTGATTTGACCTCAGCCAAGCTCGCTCTGCAGCAAAATACACTTCAATATAGATCAAAAATTAAAAATCCCTCGACACGTTTTAATAGTTTTGTGTTTTTAGGTTTATATCATTTTTATATCTATACTGTTATATGTATTCAATTGAGTAATTTTATATAGTGTTTAGTATTTTGTAATGTAATTCCCTGCAGGACCCCTCTTGATACCAGTAGGTTATTCATGCTGACTGAGTTATCCTGCTTAAATAAAAGTTTATCTTCAAGGTATCTCCGAGACGATTTCACGCCCACGTAAAAGGTGCGTTTTTCGATTAAGACGAAGTACAACCCACGTATTCATTTATTCTATCCCCCAGCTCCTTGGATGTATTGGCTCCATCGCCAGAACAGTTAGACCGTCTGTAAGTAATTATTATCTGTGACATGAACAACCGAAGTTCTTGAATTATCATGGTGGGTATGCAAAAAGTTTTTCTCCAGCAAGAAGTCAAACCTACCACTTCTGGATAACTATCCTGACGCGCAAAACACCTGGCCATGCACATAGAGATAACATAATTGTATATCGTCGATATATAAACAAAACAGGTGTATTTAGCTGCTAAGACAAAAGGCTAATTCAACATACCAGAGGGTCTGTGTCGGTAAGAAAGCCACGAGTCCACGAGACATTGAACTTTTCTAAAACTGATCTCACCCAAGGGATTTCTTCTTCGTCTGGTTTAATGGACGGCGAATAGGCTGACGACTCCATGCTTATCTCGTCTTTCAACTCTGCCCTGCATCCGGTGAGGTATTTGTAAAGGTCAACTTGTTGTTCTTTGGATAATAAACATGACAAGAACCCTCGCTGTGAGGGGTCAGATTGAGTTTGGGCTGGACGAGGAAAGGGACACAGGAGGTCTGCCCAATTTTTTAAAAGATTTTAAATAAAAAACGTTTATTCAAAAGTCTTCGAATCTTACCATGTTACGACATTGGGTCTACAAAATAATGATTTTGAGTCAACAGCCGTGAGCGCAGCAGAGCGTAGCACAGCTCTAATCATGATGTAATCAGCCTTGAGGCCTGACTTGTGGAGAGCCTGCTCGCACGGCAGGAACTTCCTATGACGGAGAAGTCTAACCGAGAAGTTACGTAACCTCAATCCTCTTGAAACAGCAAGTATGGTATTACAATCTCGGAAGACGAAGACAGGGTGATGTTTAAGTGACACTGAAGTCTGGATGTTCAAAGCTTGTGTTGGCTTTGAGAATGAGTAATATCAGTTCACGATTACGCCGGGTTTTTTCCGATGTACCGCCGCGCGGTTATCCCATTCACTGAATGCTCATGAATATGAAGTGCCTTAGAAATGACAAAAGAATTAAACTTGTTAGAGAGGAAACAGGCTGAAGAATTCTTAAGAACTTCTCTGAGATCAACGTAATGTTATATTGTATAACGTACCTGGGATGTCATGTCATGTTCTTGCGATGTTATATAAAATGTAAGTTCGGTTGTTAACAACATGAACAGTGCTATTTTCTCGTTAGGACTTAGCCGTCGTAACAAGATTTTTCAAAATATATATCTATAAGTAATACCATGAAACGAGGTACATTAGCTATCAAACCTCCCGATCGATGAGAGTCATTTAGTAAAATTCCCAAGGGAAGAAGGCCCGAGGAAATTTTACTAAATGACCCGAGTCGAGCGGGAGGTTTAATAGCCAATACATCGAAATTTGATGGTATTACTTTGTAATATCTTGTTTGCCAAAATTCAACTAGTACTACCTCCGGTGACGTCAAACAGGGTCGTATTAGTCCTAACACGACCCGATTTGATGTCACTGGAGGTAGTATTAGTACAAATGAATTTTAATGAGGTAAATTAGTTATTAATGGCCCCTCGAAAAACAAAAGAAATTGAGGTAAACACGATATTAATACATGTATATATGGAGAAGACAAAAATTTCTCTCCAATACTGTAACGGTTTTTTATATGAAATGTACAAAAACTTTGTGTCAGAATGCAGCTAAAATACGAACTTCTCATTCGTTGTATATTTCTGGTATTCCTACAGTGAGGTCACACCAGAAGTTCTTTGAACGCACCATTTCCAACGGCAGTATATGGAATTGAATTTCTACCCCAGTAACAATTTTTCGTCCCGTCGCTCCTGGCTTGGGGCTGCATGCAAGTACGCGGCTATACTTGCACGAAAAGAAACTCAAAAACATCATAGATGCCATTTTTATTCTTAACAGGCAAGAACTTAAAAATTGGTTTAACCTTTTAATTAAAATCCGTTGTATATACATCCACAATTAATGGAATTCATAATTAATCCAACAATTATATACAGTATAATTACCCCAAAGCTGGGATTATATGCATTGTGTACCAAAAAGAAAGCAACAGTATTAAAATTTATTATGAAATAACCCGTGTCGTACGCAGCCCCTGAATTGACGAGCCTCATTTTCCCGCAGTGTAGAGGTACATGACTGACGTTATTCCAGTTTGTATTAGAGTACAGGGACACGGATGATGTTACGAGAACTCGAAAATCTTGTCAATACACTTGCTTCATTCCTGTCATCAATTTTCGTAGAGTTGCGTTTTTTTTATGCACACCGTATATAACCTCGTCAGGGGTGTACCGTGCCGGGGTTAAGACCCATATCATTTTATAATTTGGGTCTACGGTACAGATTAAACTAATCATATCTTAGTTCATTTTTGAAAATGGATATAGGCTCCGAAACAACGAAAGTCAATTGCAGGTGCAAGAAATTTGTAAAGATTATAGCGATTTAAAAAGCAATTATAAAATACTCCAATGTAAATGATTAGAGTATGAGTAATATACCAAAAGTCAAACGTTTACATATGAACTTCTCTCGTTATATAAATAGTGGATCGTCGTCTTCCCAGATGGACGTATAGTAACCGATACAAATACACATATGGTTACAATAAATATAAATAACTGTTCAATTGAAATGTAATATTAAATATTAACTTGACACTCGTTAAGTATGAATAGTATACTTAAATTCCTTATACTTCAACCAGTCTTCATCATAGCTTCCGTTGTTTCCTTTCGAACGCTCTTGAGAAATGGCATAATTCCTAGAAAACGAAAGATGTCAGGGTTAGTTGCGATTAGGGGTCAAAGTTGGATAACCAACCTTCCTTTCTTCACTGGTCACTTTTCTGGTAATATATCATAGACGAGAAGGGGTGCTTGGTCTGATATCCAAACACCGAAAAGTTAGTTGGAAAACGAGGCGATCGCCGAGTTTAACCAACTTCGAGGTGTTTGGAAAAGGCATCTCAAAAGAATTCATATTTAAGGAGAAAATTAGGTTAAAGTTGTCGCGATTTTAAGCTAATTGCGATCACATTTCCGAACGTCTCAATACTGATTTCCTTTGTGTTTTATAATGAATTATTAAAGAGTTTGAGAATAATATTGTCTTCTCACGGTTCCAGGAAAGTGTTAAACCAGACGAAACTAAAGTAAGTAAAGTGAAGTGTCTTTATTTATACTGGGTAACTCTGTCAGCTAGCTATGCTGTTCTCCCTTGAGGTCATCATGGGTCCAGTGTTACTACAAGAGGAAACCGGACTACCCGGACAAAACCTGCGATGCTTGGTAGAGTCAAACTGGACAACATTTATTTCACATATGACCAAGATAACTTTAATCAGATAACTGCATGGACCTGGAATCGAACCCTAGTCACAAGCGAGAAACACGTGCACCATCACTGTGCCACCAGGACCCAACAAAACAAAAAAGGCGTGGATCCCGCGACGAGAGAAGCTCCTTAGTGATGTTAATTCTTTAGAGTTTTTCTTACCTGTGCCTCCAGTTCCACGCTTGGCGAGCATCTGCAAATCATTATGTTTTCCCTTGGCTGCTTGAATGCACACATACCTGAAAATAATTCACGAGGTATTGGAAGGAACATTTTGTCAATGGTTTCGTTTTGATTAACAAATAGAAAATTGCTTGAGTGTCTGTGCTGTGATAACAACATGAATGGTGTCATTTCAACTGGAAAAATGCCTAGTGAAAACTTGCGACGTAACTAAGTGTTTTCTGGTATTTTTCTGGTTGAAATGGCGTCTTTCATGTTTCTACTACAGTACAGAAACACGAAAGCTATTTTCTATTTGTTTTATGAAATAACTAAGCTTTTTTTTAGTTTTTGTGATGTCATCCATGTCTCTATACTCCAATACAAAATGAAAATGACATCAGCCGTGTCTCTGTACTCTGAGAGAAAATGAGGCTCGTCCAATCAGAGCATGTTTAGGACGTCTGTTATTTTATAAAATAGTTTGAGAAAAAAACAGAACTAAATTGAGAGTAAGACTACGATTGTTGAATAAGTGTATGCGTATGAATTAACATGATTCAAAGTAACTTTCATTTTTTCAAAGTGCACTTTTTTCCCCGACATTTAACATCAAAAAAGACTATTTCTGTGATGATTACATGGTAGAAGTTCACAAAATTACCGTGCAACAACTTGAATATGAAAACTTCGGAACTGTTTTATGCCCTCGATGCAAGCGTTGTACAATTTCTTAACGTGGTCATCGTCGATCTTTTTAACTTAAACACAATAAAATAGTGATAAGATAGGCATTAGACAAAGACAAGTTAAGAATGAGATTAACATTAAACAAGGTGAAGAACAGTACGAGAACTAGACATGGATGAGATGTGAAGACAATAAGGATAACAGAAAGACAAGTTATAGGTAGGATAGGATAAGATAAAGTAACATAAAGGAAAGAATACGATTAGATAAAAAGCAAAAACAAGAGAAACAACAATAGGAATATGCATCAAACATCGACAGGATAGCTCCCGCACTCACCATATTCACGGATTGAAGGTCCAGTTCTTATGAATGAAATAAACTCCCTGTGACGTCTAGGCATATAATTCAACATGCCTTCCAGATAGGATGGTTTGCCATCTGAAAAAACAAATTTTGATTAATATATGTTAAAGTGAAGGAGAAGAAGGCTTGCGTAAAGTAGCAAAGGAATAAAGGATGTGCGAAGAAGGAAGGAAGGAAGGATTAACGGAAGGAAGGAAAGAAGGAAGGAAAGAAGGAAGGAAAGAAGGAAGGAAAGAAGGAAGGAAAGAAGGAAGGAAAGAAGGAGGGAAGGAAGGAAGGAAAGGAAGGAAGAAAAGGAAGAAAGGAAAGAAGGAAGGGAAGGAAGGAAGGAAGGAAAGGAAGGAAAAAAAAGAAGGAAGGAAGGAAGGAAGGAAGGAGGAAAGGAAGGAAGGAGGAAAGGAAGGAAGGAGGAAAGGAAGGAAGGAGGAAAGGAAGGAAGGAGGAAAGGAAGGAAGGAGGAAAGGAAGGAAGGAGGAAAGGAAGGAAGGAGGAAAGGAAGGAAGGAGGAAAGGAAGGAAGGAGGAAAGGAAGGAAGGAAAAAAAGATGAAAGAAAAGCAGGTACACGGATAGCTAAACTTAAAGTTCACCTTTTCTTTTAGGATGTACTATTCCAAGAGCTGCGTCAAGTGTCGGGAATACGGAGTTTTGAGCCTCACTTCCACCATAAAACTGAAGAGATATTACAACATGTAATCAATTGCGCTTCCTTTCTACGACAAAAACTCGATCTCATTATCTAACATGCCAACCATTCTACTTCACCAAAGGACTCAAGTCTTGCAATCCGTGATTTCCTTCAATGACAAAATCTAATCTTACTACCGTATCCAACACTGTTAACGTTCTAATTTACCAACAAGTGGTTCTTCCATGTTTTATCAACTTACTATCTTTAACGATAACTTTACAGATTCCATGCTAGTTAGAAATCGTGCGAAGCTTTGTCTCAAAATTTTGTTAAATTAATGTTGATAAAGATGAAATTTGAAGTCTTTTATCTAACACTGCAATCCTTCCAGTTTGCTTAAGGTGTCATTTATAAACCTCGTGACAATGTCAAAAGTTCTCTTGCATCTTGGGCAAATACCAACCTGTAATGGCTCCGAACTGACGCCGTCGTAAATAAGTCCATCAGGTAGTGCTTTGTTATTCTTCCAGCTTTCATAGAAGAAAAAAATCAACATATACCAAACTGTAGCAAACTTAAACAAAAAATAAATGTATATACTTGTACATTTATACATACACACACACATACGTACATACATACATGGACTGCATACATGCATGCATACATACATGTATACACGCATGCGTACATACGTAGATACATACATGCATATCGACATATATGCATACATAATCTTAGGGCTTACCTTGCGTGTAAAACAGTGCAAACAAAACAAAGATAAAAACCAAGAGAAGACAAAAATAAATAATACTAACAAAATATCAGAGTACTTACCCAGCAAGGAATATCCGAAGCTTTGCATAGAAGAATGTAGGATCACATCTTTCTGAAATGAGAGCAAACAAGGTAAATGAAAAGCCTAATATTAACTTCCAAAAACTTCAGTGGAATAAAGGTTTTTCAGCTTTGGAATAGTGTTCTGTCCGCACACTCACATGTACATTGAGAAATTATTTTATCCAAATATACTTAATTTTTTTATACTAAATAAAAAACTATAACATACTTATTCAAACCAACTTGAGACAAACTATGCTAAGACCTATCATAGCGAATTAACGGTTTCGATAATGTATTGTTTTCAAGGCTAAAACTGGGTTAAGGGCTGGTCTTTCCCGGGTTTCAGTTAACTTTTTAGTTTGCAATGACTTGAAAGCGTCCGTATAATGCTCACAGGTATAATAATCTCTCCACGATCTTATTATTGGATTTCACAACGAACCATCCGACATCATCCCTGTTACTCTTTTCTGTCATTCCCAAATGTAAAAACATGCAATATATAAAATTAATCAATTGGGACCACCGTTGATGGTCGCCAAAGCCAACGACAGTTTCCGAGTTCGATAATTGCCGACGGTTCCCAACATATGAAAATGTCCTACCATGCATCCTGCGTAATGTGCTGGTGAGCTTTTCGATTGACTGTCTCAAGGAAATCAGCGACGTTTCCAGTAAACGAAGGTTATCATCTCTTACAGCCTGAAAGGAATAGATATAATTATACATAGTAGATGGTAAGAAAAATCATTTGTGCAGTGCTCATATTTCCAAGAAACTGGTTAGGAAAGGGTTGAACTATTTTTACTAAGTCCAAATGATATTCAGAATGCAGGTATCCATTTATTTAAGAAAGAAATTACGTGTCTGTTTAAGAAAGAAACACAAAAAGTTGCCATACCTTTTGAGCGAGAAGTACGTTCTGCAGAGTAAAAGAGAAGACAAACAGATTAAAAGCGGGTAAGAGATTGTACTTTTAGGACTATTACTCCCAAGGTATATATCCCACACAGAAACGTAATTATGAGTTTTTAGGCCTCGGCTTAAAGAGAAAGCAAGAAGCTGCAAGTTTCATTTTGCCTCTTGTCTGGCTACCAACTTAGTGAACTTACATCACGTTGCACTAATGTCAAGTAAGTTTGAGCGAAGACAAATTTGGATGGTAGTTTGAAAGGTTTTCCTTGACTTGCATAAGCCTCCAGGGAGAACAATTAACTAACGGTAGATAGAGTTATCCAATGTCAGTAAAGCTCTTTCGCTTTGGCCCTGTCCACACGTATCCATTTTCGTTTTCAAACGCTTTTTTTCCCCTCCGTTTTCAAAAATATTTCCGTTCACACGATGGCGTTTTCGAACTGTTTCCCCCCCGTCCAAATGAATACGCAAACACGATTTGAAAACGATTACAGCCTACTTTGGCAGCAAAGTTATCGCACCAAGCACTTGTATGTCCTGGTCTAACACAAAATCTTCAAGGTCTTGTTTGTCTTCTTCTCCTGTCAAGATTGGTCGTCGAGATCAGATGACAAGGTAACCTAATAATGTTAAGCCTCCTACTCACGTAGTCAGCTTGAACATTCAGCAATGCTTGGTTGATTTAAAGAAACGCTATTAGGCTTGAAAAAAGCCCATGCAAAAGTGATACATTGGGGCGTTGGTGGTACAGTGTTAGTGCACGTGTCTCTCACTACTGTGACTAGGGTACTGGTGGTACAGTGATGGTGCACGTGTCTCTCACCACCGTGACTAGGGTACTGGTGGTACAGTGATAGTGTACGTGTCTCTCACCACTGTGACTAGGGTACTGGTGGTACAGTGATGGTGCATGTGTCTCTCACCACTGTGACTTGGGTTCATTCTGGCTCCATGCATTTATCTAATTATAGTTATCTTGGTCACATGTGAGAAGAGTGTTGTCCAGTTTGACTTTACCAAGCATCGCAGGTTTTCTCCGGGCACTCCGGTTTCCTCCTGTAGTAACACTGGACCAATGAGGGGTGGCCCTTACTGGACCTCTAGGGAAAACAGCTCAGGTAGCTGATAGGGTTATCCAGTATAAATAAAGATATTAATACTTAAGTGATAGGTCAGTCCACCATCTTAAACCTCGAGTGGGATACGATAATATGACGTAGGCGTTTTTGAAAAGTTCCGTTTTCACCCGTCCACACGAGCATCGGAAAAAGGCGTTTTCAAAAGTTTCCACTCTGGGAAGCGTTTCTGAAAAGTTTCGTTTTCGGTGTCCGTATTTACCGGATACATGCAGACGGGGCCTTAGTTACAAAAGCAACAACGTAAATAATTGAAAATTCATTGTACATACCCTAATTCCAGGAGCAGCTTCGAGCTCAAACTGTAAAGTTAACATAAAGAACCAGTGTTCTCCTTCATCTCCAGTGAAAGAAAACTGTGTGTCCACGTTACTAGAAATGTACGAGATTACCCGTGTGAATTACGAGTCAGGGATCTTTGATTACCAACAAATGGACTGAACGTAAAATACGAAGTCACAAATTCTGCTTATCTCGCGTTTTTACAAGCATTGGAAACTGTCGAGTTGGACTTACCTCACATCCAAAGGTCTTGTTTATCAAGTATATACAAAAAAAGTAAACCAAAAATATACAATGAAGATGCGAATTTGACGTGATATTTAAAAACAACTGACAAATTAGACATGAAATTATCGGAATTAATTAGAAAGTTCAAAAAGGATATGTTAGGAAGGAAACATGGAGAGTGACTTCTGTCTGGTTAACCGAACTAATGTTGTATTCCAGTCCTTCCTCAGCCTTTACAGTGAAGGCGTTCAGGCCTGCTTCCTAACTTCTTACCTTGTTTTGTCGATGATCTTCCAGTTTGTGAGAACACAAGTGCAATGGGACGCAATTGGATTACCACCTAAATCAGAACAAGGTTGTTTAATGTCGATGTTTTTATCATACAGTGCGGTTAAAAGTTAAATTTAGCAGTTTGAGAGCGTTTTTTTATTAAAGATTCCAAGGAAGACTTACGCATCACCTCCTCGACCTTCTCGATTTTAGCCTCCCTTATGAAATTACTCTCAGCCATTCCTCTGGGTAACAGTTGCTGTAGCGTAATGATCGCCAAACTTAATTCCAAGATGATCCTTACAAAAATTTCGCATGATTTCACTCGTGTAATCTCATGTGATCACACGTGAAAAGATTACTTACGTTTCAATTTCACGCGCAGAAAATTTTTCACATGTGGTTTCTCATGTGTTTAAGTTTTTCACTTGTTCAAATCTTACAGGCGAGATCTGGAAGGTGGGATTTTCATAAGGGAAGAGACTAAAGATTAGACTCCTGGTCGCATCTTTGCGCAAGGTCTTAAAATAATCAAAGAGAAGGTATCAATTAAGATCACTAAATGGTCAGGCTCCCTTCTCGTTGGATGACGACGTTAAATCACAGACCCCTCGGATCTCCTATGATTACATGGTTTTCTAGCCCGTCTGGGTTAATCCACTCAACGTAGAGTAAGAAAGCCAGATAAGTCAAATCAAAACACCATCGCAATCTACCACTATATTTGAAACTTTAGGTCCTAATTTGGATCGCTCAAATCCTCTATGGTTAGAACATGTGACTTGTGACTAGAAACTTGACAACACGCTATTTCACGGGATTAGACATCAGTTCGGCACTCTGATGGGCTTCAGGATCACGAGAAGAAAGTTCGCGACTAACAACTTTATTCGTCCTCACAAAATTAAGTTGTTTCATTTTCCGCTGTAGTGAAACATTACAGTAGTGTCTTTTCCCATATATCAAATTGGAATATAGTTTTTGATCATTGTCATTTTCATAGTAGGCGCCTTTCGTCAAGATCTACTCACCAGTATGTTCGGCGACTGCAACCAAAGGAACTGCCAGGCATTTAGGAATAACCTACAGGGAATATTTATGAGAAAAATTCCAATTTAACTAATTTGTTACCCATCCTAGAAGTGCAATCTGCCACACAAATATTAATCAACTTAATAAGTAACCTTTGCTGCTTCGTTCTCTCCGTTTTGCCAAACATAAGCGTTGCAAATAGCTGCAAGAACCATATGGGCCCTCTGCCATTCTTCCAAGGCTCGCAATCTCGTGTGGTCTAACAAAGGCATCTGCAATTTAATGTGAAACATTAAGTCAAAATGATGCTGTCAGACAAACACGTATTTATTGAAGGGATGGCTATCAAAATTTAGTGAACAATATGAGTTGTAATATATTACTCTATTTATCTTACTTGTTTTTGATCCACAACAAGATAACTAATATTGGACCGGGGGTGATCTAGGTTTGGAATCTCTGTAGTATATTAATCTAATACAACTGCCTTTGTTTCTAAGGAAAAATACCGAAGCACAGAATCCAAACAGAATTTGTTTCTGTTGCAGCGTAACGCGAGAAATTTTGTTCGTATTTGAAAGTATTGAACATTCGTACTACTTGGAATCATAGTTGTTTTTTCCCTGCTTTTGGAGTTTGATCCATCAAGACGATCTTTTGTAATGGATAAAAATGGACACGATGAGGATACGAGTTGAGTAGTCGCCTAAAATGACCGTCTAGACCAGGGGTGTCCAACCTTTTTGTATGAGGGCCACATTCCCATTTTTCCCAGGGAGGTTGGACAGTAAATGTGGGCAAGACGAGCCGATGAGACGGATAAGCCATGATTCTATTTAGAGTTTAGCTAAACTGCTAAAAAAAGTATAATTATACAGTTATATAGTATCTAATGTACTATATTTTGTTTTGATAAGTATTTTGAGCTGGGACTAGGCACTAACTGGCGGGCCGCATATTGACACCCCCGGTCTAGACCATCAGCTTAGGATCTTCTTAATGGTATTTATCATAAATGAGAGAACACCTTGTAAACTTCATTATTCGACATTCTCAAAACCTATTTTTCAGGGTTTCTGCTCTTCGCTTTTTTAATAACCTTTTCAAATTTAAAGCATACGTTGCATTTTCGAAGCATCCAGTTTCTTCCTCATAGGACGAACATGCCTCTACGCGTGTCTAGTTAGGTTATAGTTTAAATCAAGAAAGTTCTGGGTCAGTTGACATGGGAAAAACTAAGCTTTTCCAAAATTTCGAGAAAATCGAAATAGATTTTTTGAGTCACCAAAAATGTGCCAACTGTTTTAGTTCTTTTTACGGAAAAATTCTTTTCAGAAATTAAATTTTATTTCTTTCAGCAACTGTAGTGAATCAAGCAAACGATTTACAGCTACCTTATCCACGGTATCACGTAGCTTGCGTCTTTGAATCAAGCTGGTTAAGTCTTTAAATATCGTATCCCAAATAAGAAAGTATGGATCTGGAAACTGCAGCTAAAGATAACAAGAAAAATAGAAAAATTCCATTATCTAACGCCAGAAGACAGTTTCAAATAGCAAACGATAAAGTAAATACAGAAAATACTGACATCTTGAGAACTCAACATTTGAGCATACAAGTCATGCCAAGCCGGAGAATAATGACACTGTGATTTCATGACGAAGTC
This sequence comes from Heliopora coerulea, assembly GCA_030142905.1. NCBI lineage: Eukaryota > Metazoa > Cnidaria > Anthozoa > Scleralcyonacea > Helioporidae > Heliopora > Heliopora coerulea. The sequence goes on along the minus strand of JASJOG010000007.1, from coordinate 2,280,076 downwards.
ATTATCAAATCGATTATATATGTTAAAAGGCAATTGGGGAAATTTTATTTATATTTGGAAGTACTGTACATTCGTAATTCTTGCATGGAAACATAGCTATTTTGTTCATGCTTTAGAAGTCGGTCCATCAAGACAACCTTCGGTAATGGATGAAATTCGACATGATGAGATCTAAAATATCATCGTAATTATTCGCCCGTCTTGTTGTATACTCAAATCTCGAGTTCTGAAGATGTCAGTATTTTTCGAGATTAGTTTTGTCCTTTAGAATGACATTACCCTTTCGAGGAACGAAAGAGGATTGTATGAATGAACATAGACGGATGAGAGAACAGCTTTAGTAACAACATTCATTAGTTATACAATAGCAACGTTCATTAGTTATATTGCCAAGGCATAACAAACAGGCTGAAACTTCTTCATGCTTTCTCAATCTTGTATTCAATTTCGTTCAGGCAAAAGCGGAAGAGATATACCTGTAAGTGCGAATTTTAAAACATACGCTTCAACACGGCCCAGTTGAATAATACACTTAGTCAGGAATAAATCACCCTTAGCGTGACTATGTCAAAGTTAAATTTCACTACGTGATTAAAGAAGTTGCGTGAAGACGCCCAATCGGAAAAAAATACAAATTTAACAAATTTCCCACGGTAACATTATTAGTTTCTTTTTCGAGTCTATGGTCCACACCATGCAAATAATCAGTAAAGCGGTTTATACAGGATTATTTAAACACCGTGTTTACAAAACGCAGTAAAGAACTCGATTGCGTAGTTAACCGTTAGGTACAGTTAAATCTAATCACATTTTTGCACATGTAACTGGGTCCAAACTTGTCTCAAATTCCTTTCAAGTAGTTTGTGATTTCTGTAATTGTTTTCTGGGCTGAACAGCTGCTATCTCGTTAAAAGGTGAACAGTTCCTGTTTTTATTATTTTTTTTTTTTTGCGTGAGAGCGAGAGAAGACGTTAAGAGTGGCATCAGCGTTTTTATTACCAAACAACGCCATTATGAATAAATATTGCGTCTTCCTACCGTCGCCTAATATCAACTGAAAATAATTTCAGGGTATTATCCAATTAAATACCAAATTAAAACCAGATCTACTGAGAAGCTATTTCAAAAACTCATTTATCTTGTTTCACGAAAGATTACATTTAAGCAACCCATAACAAAATTATGGCTATACATACAACTCACATCGATTTCGAATTTTTCTCATAGAACACTCGCAATCATCATGAGATATTAGTTACTTGTTTAACATACCAGAGGGTCTTGGTCACTAAGAAAGCCACGAGTCCATGAGACATTGTACTTTTCTAAAACTGATCTCACCCAAGCCATTTCGAATTCCAAGTCTGACTTGATGAGAGATGAATGTGCTGGGAACTCCATGTTTTTCGTTTTGATTCCTCTTTGTAACTGACGAGCTATTTAAAAGTGTTAGTTATAAAATTAAGTGGAAACAATGGATCTTCTAATTAGCGGAAGAAAAAGTGGGTGTCGGCTCTAAGTGCATGTGTTTTTACATCCGTATTGTGGATTAAAAATAGAAACTCATTTTGTACACCAGTGACGCGGTATCCCAAACTCAAGCAGGCATGAGCGATTACCTGGAAACGAGTTGGGGGCAAGTTAGTGGAGGAATCGATATCAACTCGCTCGAGTCTAATCATGAAACAATGAATTATAATATCTTGGTCAAGAGATATGGTACGGTTCTGCTGAAGCTTTACAAATGCTACCTATTTCACAAGGTTAACAGTTAAAGTTTAGAGTGTATTCAATAATTTTACACTTAGAATACATTTAGATTCAAATAATCTTATATCGTTGATATATATTAGTATATGTACTATATATATATATATATATATATATATATATATATACCGAGCAGGAGTGCTTTATCTGGATTTAAAACACGAGGCGATAGCCGAGTGTTTTAGACCCGATAAAGCACGTACTGCGAATTTTTTAAATGTCTTATGAAATTCACCACCTAATACGCTAATTCGCGAAGAAAGTTTGGAAATTTATCTTTCGTAAGCCGTAAAAATTAAACTTCTTCACATATAAAGTCACATGTATCTTTATCACATATATAGGTCCGCCACGGTTATGATTTTCTTTTGTATTTTCCTCATGAATTTTTAATGAATTTTATAAATATGTGTATATATATATATATATATAATAAAATATATATATATATTATACTAATTTAGATAATTTATATTTCCTAAATACCAATTCGCAAATTTCAAGAGATCGAATTAAGGGAATATATTTATAAATATGTATATGAATACATACATACATACATACATACATACATACATACATACATACATATATATATATAACTACAGACGGAACCGTTCCGGCCTACTGGGCCTCATCAGTGTAGTGCTGACGAGCAGGATGGAGAAGCCTACATTATATAGGCAACTCAAATGTTCTACACTTGTGGTACATCTAAGCCATATATACATACATACATACATACATATATATATATATATATATATATATATGTATTTGCCTGATGATCGCCTAAGCGCGTGAAACTCAGAGTAGCGACAGCAAAAATTTTGTCTATTTTACTTCTTTATTCGCTCTACTGGTATGGTATTGAGCGCTCTTCATTTTCAAACCAACACTGCAACCTTTCTGGTCCTCACCTTTGGTTTATAAATATATATATATATATATATGGCACAAAACATATCAACATATAAACATTTCAAGACCATTGTATCTTCATGTTATTCTCACTTCAACGGTCAGTGAAGATATGTTATGTGTTTTTTTGTACATTCGTTGACCAGTCTAATGTATTAAGGTTGATTAAAGTATTCGGTTACAAATTTACCTATACATGGTTTTTTATATGTTTATGTTTGCCAAAATTTTTGCAATTTGATGTACATATATATATATATACATCCGTCCGTCCGTCCATCCATCCATCCGTCCATCCATCCATCCATACATTAGAAGTACGAAAGCTTGGAGATATCATGAGATGATAGATGAACGATCGTCAAGCTCTATCCTCAGAAAAACGATTTCTTTGGGGCCGTTCACACTGAGATCGATCTAACTTGAATCGATCTGATACTGATATGAAATCGATCTCAGTTCGCTTCCTCAAGGCGTTCACACTCGTTTGGACTGATCTCAGTTCGCATTCAAGCGTTCACACTCTGATCGATCTAACACGCTAGTGTGAACGGCCCCTTAAGTCTCAGACGAGGATCGAACCCGCAACCTTCTGATGACCGGTGAGACACTCTAACCATTGAGCTATCAAGACTCAGATGATGAACTAAGGTGCAAGTTCGACATGTTTGCGACCTGAGCGGAAGCCACTATATATGTTAATAATGATATTGATGAAGTTTACATTTTTAGAAGTGTGAGAGCTTGGAGACAGAGCTGAAGACTTATGAAAGCTTGTTCAATCTGCAGACGTACGTTTCGCTGTACCATATATATGCATTATAAAAGCTTATGCAGACAGCTTTATAAAAAAACAGAAAATTAAAAACTTAATAAAGGCCTTAGCATGCAATCCTCTCGACTTCGACGACTGACAACTTACCGGCGACCACAAACGTGTCAAGACTTTCAAGAACCTCCGCCAAAACTACGCAATCCTCAGACCTGACAAAGGGAACGGTGTTGTTTTAATTAAAAAAGAAGACTATCAATCATGTTTAATCGAGCTTTCTAGTGACTCATCGAAATCTAAAACACTGAGAACTGATTCTGCGTTAACCCAAATTTCATCACTCCAAAACTATCTCAGAACTATTATCAACCGCGGCGAAATTAATCATGAGGAATACAACGACATGAGGCCTACTTCTACAAGATCAGCAAGAGCACATAGCCTTCGTAAAATCCACACTTTGACAATCTACCACCATTTCGACCCATTATTGACACTACTGGCACCACTTATCAACTGGTTGCCAAATATCTTTCAAGACTGCTCAAAACCATTCATAACCAACAAATTCAGCCTACAAGACAGCTTTGATGCTGTCTCTTAGATTAACCTGATCTCACCAAACCTATTCAATGATGGATACAGATTTGTTTCTCTTGACATCAAGTCTCTTTTTACAAACATTCCACTGAAGAAAACCGTCAACATTATCTTAGACCGGATATACAACCAAGACTGCATCGTCACTACCCTAAAGAACAGAACACTAAAGAAGTTACTACTCGATTCATGCACTAAAACACCTTTGGTAAACTCTGCAGACAAATTGACGGCATAGCAATGGGTTCGTCAACTGGACTCACCCTGGCCAACATTATCGTGACGGCCTTCGAAGAAGAAATCGTTAAAGAGCTAAACAACTCAGGAATCATCAAATTTTATAAACGCTATGTGGAAGACACTCTGGTTCTCACGAAACCATCCGACTTTTTGACTATCCTAGAAAGATTGAACTCGTTCCATCCTCACATCCAATTCACTCTCGACATATTTCCGGACAACGACGTTCACTTTCTTGACCATAAGATAGACCTTTATAGCACAACAAGTTTCTGCAGATCAACACACCGGCTAGTACATTCATATCTCTACTCAGCTTTATCCCATGGTCAAGAAAAACTGTATGGATAAAACTGCATGGATGCTCTCGTAAGTCGCGCCTATAAAATATGCAACCAAGAATCTCTCCTGAAAACTGAACTTGAAACTATCACAAAATTCATGTCCTGGAACGGATTTTCCCGAAGCCTCTCAAAAAAACCAATCAACGCTTGTACACCATCTTAAATCACCTCCCAACCAAACTGATATCAACACTGATCCAACCGATACTACTGCAAAAATCTGGATTCATCTACCTTTCCGCGGAAAATTCGGAACCCGATTGACTCGGAAATTCACCAGCAAAGTCAACTGCCTCCTCAAATATCCATGCAAGTTCCTTATCAACTGGACAACCACCGAATCTAATCATTTCGTTTCCTGTAAAGACCGTCGTTTATAAATTCACATGTTCTGGTTGTCGAAATTGCGTAATTGAAAAACGTTGCGTAACTAAACGCATCAACGAACACGCTACTAACCCAAATTCCGAAATCTATGAACACGCTAAATCCTGCGAACATTTTGAATACATGAAAACTCTAATGGAACTCTCTCCCGACATGAACACAAAGATAGAATGCAATTCAACCCAACTAATCCTAAATAATTGTAAAATAATAGATAAAGTCGAACAGTGGTCCTTGTTCGTTTTTAAAGAGGCCCTCGCCATCCGCCGACAAAATCCATTATCGTGGATTATCCGCCTCCAAGAAACTAGTTTCCACAATAAGTCACGAATAGGATACCTTACTTGTTTATTCACTTTGATCAACTTTTTCAATTCACTAACACTCTCCTCAGTCGAAATCGAGCACGCACTGCCTCAAGGGTCCCTACTTTTTACAGCTCAGATCCGTTTCACGTCGTACTTCCTGTTGATTAATATTATGACAACTTGTTCACAACTCATAGTGCGCTCCCAAGCCCGAATTCTCGACACCATGGTTAAACCACGGAAAAAAAGCGTCAAAAGACTTAGTAATTTTCTATTAATAGCATAATACTCACTACTCCCGCCTGTAAATATAGCTGTCTCCGCTTTCTTCTGTTGTATTCCTGAGGATGACTAAAACCTGGTCGAAACGTAGATGTTCAATAAAAGAAATATGCTGATAATATTCGGAGTTACCGTTGTTTTGTATTTCATTACGCTTGTCATTCATATTTTTAGGTAGGATAACGCCGTTAGCCCACGTTACCCTACAACTACATCCTGCCTCCCACGACCCAATTTAAAAATACATCGTCAAAAATTTCTGATTGTGGAGAAACAAAACTGAGTTCTTATGCTGATGTTAAAACAGTGAAGAACAAAACATAACCAGAAAAACTTCATCTTGTTAGAACCAAATTGCCAAACCAAATGACTTTGTGACAGAGTCGAAATGTCACCGTAACTTTGTCTCTGTCTTCTCTTGTCTCATAAACTTGAATATCAAGCTAAAAAGATGACGTTTTTCGGATTATGTTTTGTTCTTTACAACGGTGAGCATTTGGCTTTTGTTCTAAGTAGAAAGGCTAATTACCTAACGTGACAAACAGAGTGAAGAGCAAGTGATTGTAAATCAGTTTTATATCGTACATTTTTTCTTTGTGCGTTGTGTTTTGGCAATGTTTTACCAAAGTTCTTGAACGTGACCAACTCCTTTAAGTGTTTATGATATGGATATTGAGTTTTGCTTAACTATTGAGGATGTCGTTTGAACTTGATTTACTCGAATGATATACAAACGTTAGTGCAGACGTAATGAAAATCGACTTTTAGACTGGAGTAAGACCAGGTTCCAACACCGTGTTTTCGACAAGCTGTTCTCAATTCATGGAATTAATAAGATGTGGTTTGACCAAACGAATATCATTACATATTTGTTAAAGTTGATTTTCTACTTCAGAGCCGTGTTGAGCTGAAAGACTGTTAGTTTAATCTTTAGAAAGACACTCTTTCTGAAGACTGCAATAACCTACACATGATGAACATCGACTAAGATTAGTGAGTTGAGGACGCGTTAAGCAAGGCGTTTGAAATAAAAAGGCATTGTCCTTATCGTACTACGTGACTAACCTAAAATTACACCTGGTATAGTTGTGTCAGAAAGGCTAGAGCATTTGCCAGTTCAAATGGCCGTACGTGACATGATGAATCATCACTTTAGATACTTCTACAATTTTAATATTTGTTGAAAAATATCTTTATGTTGTATGTTGTGATAAAGAAATACGTCAAAGGTAGAGAATTACGTAAAGGAAATACGTCAAGATAGAGAATTATGTAAAGGAAATACGTCAAACATAGAGACTTACGTAAAAGAAATACGTCAAAGATAGAGAATTACGTAAAGGAAATACGCCAAACATAGAGACTTACGTAAAGGAAATACGTTAAAGGAAGAGAGTGTCTTCCCGTGTTTATTATAAATATAGGCTGAAGTAAGCGTAAAGGGGACGCAAAAAGAAGGGAAACTCGAATGTTGTAACGACGTGCGCAAACTTATGTAAATACTTGTACTTTGTTGATAAATATATACTCAAAAAATACAGTCCCAAGTTGAAGTTTCTTGGATCGTGAACCAGCAACCAGCGTGACTTGAAACGCATTAAGTTACGCGAAAATATTTTTCTGAAACTTCGCACCACTGATCACGTACGTTGCACGGCAAGTTCACCCACCTAAATCACACATCAAAGTATGGTCACTTTAGTCGACTAAAATATACGAAAAATGGAAGGCTCGCGTATGAAAAGTAAGGCATTTGAGCCGGGCTCAAAAGAAGAGCAGGCATCTGCAATTTTTGTCTGTTCTTCTGTTTGGCTTTGAAGTTTGATGTTTATCTTTGATGTTTATGTTCGGCTTTGAGACTTACTTGATTTGCCAATGAATTTGCTAAGGTGGATGGAACACTGCGACTTAAACACGGAGCGATCGCATAAGAAGGGGCTGAGTTTCTCAGCCTGTCAATTATGATTAAGGAAAGGTCACATGTTATTGGTCAATTGAATTCAGACTAATTTCCGGTGGACGAATATCACGTTCAGTTGAGGAGAATATAGGAGATGAATTTGTGTGCAACGACGTCGCCGCCTGGATAGTATTTTGCGCCTGTTGGCCATTTGAACTGTTTTGACTGAGCCAACAATCCAAGAGCAATTCCATCACTTCAATATTTCCTGCCGGTTTTCCGTTGGACAGCAACTGATTCCTCACGGTGTTGATCTTTTTACGTACTTCTACCAAGCGCCCTTCCTCATCGCGTTTCACTTCCATTTTGAAGCCGTAGTAGGCCTTGCTCTCTTTAATTGCACTTTTATTCTTCTGGTAGTAGGCTTTATTGCGATCATACTTGCTAAGCCCCGCAGAACGCGGAGTTGTGCTTTGCGCAGAGGTAGAAGTCCGAGCTGTTGGATGAGAGCAACCGAGCATATTTGCCACAAATGAATTTGAAAGTGGCGCCAGTTTTTGTTTATATTTATAATATTACAAGCTTCAAGAATGCGCCAAAAAGAATACAGATGGCTATAACACATCGCGGACGTAATAAAATGTGAATCGTGCCCAAACACTGCGCGGGTAGGATGACTATAAGTGAATGAAGATGCGCAGGACGTGTCGAATGATTATAATACGATGTATAACAACCAGAAAAATCAGTAAATGTGGCATGTTCAGCCATTTATTGCTTTATATATTGTTTAGCTGTATTTTAAAAACACATTTTAAAAGTATTTCCGTAAGCTTTAGGCTCTAGGACACGCTTGTGGAGCTCTACGCTGTCCAGTTCAGTCACGCTTCAACGTGTCCGCCATTTTGAAACATGCAACCGCCATACGAAGCCAGAAATGTGGGAGGAGCTTACCCTTTTATAGCGTCGCTCCGTGTTTAAAGGAAAGCAACTGTCACTAACTTCAATGAATGCGCACAATAAAACGAAACATCAGCCGAGAAAAAAACACCACTGCCACGTTAAGAAGCCAGTTTCCGGACTTCCACCTTCTTAAAACAATGGAAAGCAACTGTTACTAACTTCAATGAATATGTTACCTCGTGCTATACAGGTTCTTTATTGCCAGTGCAAGGATACCAGGACAATATACAACAGTTTGCCCCAAACTTTTATTGTCGAACTCCAACAGTCTGTGTAAAACCTTTCTCGTATCTGACTTCACTCTCTTAGTAACACTAGTCGCAATTATAATAATAATATCCTATGTCATGCCTTGTCACACACATCACACTCATGGTGTTCTCAAATGACATTTATCGACAATAGTTCATCCTGTTCACACAACAAACTAAATACTGCTGACCTCGAAGAACTCAACAGTTTAACTATGTAACACACTTCCCCTCCAAATTGAGTGTCGTGCCATGACGCTCACTGGGGATGGACATTAAGGTACCACGTGTGTACTTGCTCAAGGAGTTCTCTCCATGAAACTATCATTACCATTACATCAATAACAAAGCATGTCGTAATATAGGGATCCCAACTATTTCACGTTTATCCAGTTGCCAAAGTAATGTGCTGCAGCTTGTGTCAACAGGCATGAACACTTAATCTCTATTTTATGATGGTTTCTATAGACAGAATGTCTGCTTGGACCCTTCCATCTAACCACAACATGGATGTCGTTTTCCCAAAACGATCTTTGTTTTCCAGGCCCACCTCGTTGGCTTAGATTCCTCACCAGTACACGATCCCCTGGTTGGAGGATGGAGCTACGTACCCAACGATCGTACGTTTTCTTAGCCTTGATACCCCTCTCATTAATCTTCTTTCTAGCTAGCTGGTAAGCCTCTTGCATGGCCTTTCTCCATTGTTTCACATACTGTGGATACTATTGCTTGGTCGGTAGCATTTTGGTCTGAAAAATGAGGTCAATTGGTAGACGAGGGTGCCGCCCAAACAGCAAGAAGAATGGCGAATATCCCATTGTATCGTTGCGCGTGCAGTTATATGTATGACTTGAACTTGTCGAATGTCAGTGGCGTCGAACGTTGGTTTACCAATCGCTGACGTTTTGGGTTCACCTTCACTCAGTACGTTTGGATCGTGGGTAAGGGAAGAAATCCAGTTAGCTCGTCCTTGGTCTTGTTCCTTTGCTGACTGGATGATTGTACACAGTTCATCTTGACAAGTCTCCTCAGTACACGAAGTCATGTACTTATGTACTGCCATGTACTGCGGCAGTCTCGATAAAGTATCGGCACCAGTGTTCGCTTTCCCGGGGCGATATCGTATAGTAAAGTTGAAATCGGCTAACTCCCCTATCCAACGAAGACCGGTTGCGTTCAGCTTTGCAGATGATAGAACATACGTTAACGGGTTATTGTCCGTATACACGAAAAAAACTTGGAGAATAGTAAAGATAGTCACAAAATTGTTCACAAATAGCCCATTTCAACGCCAAAAATTCCAGCTTACCAGAATGTAGGTGGTAATTCTTTTCTGCCGGTGTTAAGGTACGTGAACCGTAAGCGATAATCCGAATACCATTCTGCTCTTGATAGAGAACAGCACACAACCCATTCTCGGATGCATCGGTATTGAGCACGTATTGGCTGTTAGGATCCAGATACGCCATCATTAGCGCACCAACAAGGCGTGCGATGAGTTTATCTAGCGCTGACTGATGAGTGAGTGTCCATGAAACTGGGCGGTTTGCCGATTTTTTTCCAGTTCATTTGTTCTTTGTTTTGACACCGGTTGTGTCATTTTCAGCAAGCTTAACGAGATCGTAGATCGGCTTTGCCATTCCTGCGAAATTTGCGACATATCTTCAGTAATAATTCAAGAATCCCATTAGTTTACGTATTTCGTTGACAGTCTTAGGTGGCGTTTCTTTCAGGCGTAGGATCGGAGCAATCGTAGAAGGATCTAGCTTATACCCTTCTTCGGACACGACCCTCCCCAGAAATACTACTTCTTTCTTAAACATCGTGCACTTTTTCGGCTTCAGTTTCGCACCGTGTTTCTTGAGGCGTTGAAGCACTTGCCGGAGGTGTTCAATATGATCGTTAAAAGAAGAACTAAAGACGATAATGTCGTCCAGGTATGGAACACAAACCTCATCTCGTAGATCACCCAAGCATGTCTCCATGAAGCGCTGGAAGGAGGCTGGTGCGTTGGATAAGCCAAATTGAATTCGTATCCATTCATACAACTCCCAAGGTGTAATAAACGCTGTAAGAGGTTGGCTCTCGGGTTTCAGGAACCCTTGGTGGTATGCTTTCCCTTGATCGAGTACCGAGAACCAGGAATTCTCACCCAGGTTATCAAGGGTTTCCTGAATCCTGGGAATCGGGTGACGGTCTACCTGCGTTTTCTCCTGTTCAATTCGCGATAGTCGACGCACAGCCGTAAACTGTGGTCCTTTTTACGCACGCAAACTACGGGGGAACTATAAGATGACGTTGATCTACGAATAAAATTTCAATTCAACAAATCTTCAATACAGGACTTCACCTCTGGGTGCAAAGGTCGAGGCACCGCGACATAGTTCTTTTGAACAGGGATTATGTCGTTGAGCTGAATGTTCATTTGAAGATTAGGGATACTTCCTACGTCGTCATCGTCTTGAGCGAACGCGTCAGCCTGTTCAATCAGTAATTGTGAAGCAAGTCTTCTTTAGTCGCTAGTCAAGTCGTCCAACGTTACATCCTTCAGATGGTCGGGTAAATTCATGGAAGTACAATCACGCGTTTCACTTGCGACGAAATTACTGGATTCATTTACATTAGGAGGTTGTTGAACGTTCCTGTGATCAGTCTTCAGTCTCACGTCTACGCGAACTACCGATTGAGCCAGTTGGAGACGACCGAGAACTGTCCGACCTCTTAAATTCACATCGTGCTTTGTCATGTTCTGGACTTCTATTTCAATCCTGTTCGCCTTCCCCCCCTTTGACGTTGCCAACATGTCCACCACTTTTAAACCCGATGGACACTGACCGTTTTTTTCAGCTTGGAATAAAACTGGAGTGGGTTTACTTAGAGGACCAGTGTTCACTCTACAGCTTACTTTTACAGATTGCCCTTAGGGTATAACCACGTCTTTCTTGCGAGTTTTCACTGGACATAACTCAACATGGCTCACACTTTTCACGAAATCAACAAGAGCGAGAGCATTGAACACTTGGGTTCCAACGAAGTTAGATGAAATATCATTGCAGTGTAGTTGTTCTGATTTTATCAAGTACTCTATCACATTGAAACCCAGCAAGAGAAGTTCCAACTTCTCCTTAGCTACGAGGAATGGGACGGGAATTATGTTTTCAGAATCCCCAATTTGAAAATCCAGCTCCACCCATCCCTTATAAGGAATGCTGTTACCATTGGTTGCCGTCAGTGTAAGGTCACAATTGAACAGTTCGCCCACGTCCCTAATTACGACGTTTCGAAAATTGTCTTCCAGAAAGCCCACTGAAATGATAGATACTTGGGCCCTTGTGTCCCATAAAATCTTTATCGTTTTTCTGTTGAGCTTTCCTTTAACCGTACATCTTCGACCTGCTAGGTTGATTAATCTTTCATGTTCTTTAGGCGTGAGATGGCTTATAAAACTCGCAGAACGATTATCGTACACCGTTTCATTTTTGTTCCGAATCTCCTTCTTGATAGCGTTGCATAATGTCTTATACTGAGACCAATGGGACTTCTGGCACGTGGGATTACAGTAGCTAACCAATTTGCAACATGTGCAGCGCCAAAAGGTCTGTCCTAAATGTCTCGAACAATTATTACACTGACGGGATGCTATCTCTCCGGCTAAACCCTGTCCCGACCGCGGGGTAGCCGCTTCTCGTTTCCCTGACGTTTCGCGCTTTTTGCGCATTCGGAAGCGATATGTCCAAACTCTCCACAAGCAAAACAATGTTGACAGTTGACGCCAATCCTCTGCTCCTTACTTGCCTGACATCCCTCGCGGTATCGTGTAGGTTTTACCTGTCTCCGATCACTCTGCGAGACATCTCGAGTTAGTCCCGACGTCCGGAGTATGGCCCTCAAATTTGCCGCTAGAATATCATCTCGTAGCCCCGTTTCAAAGGATTTCACGAAAGCTTTTTGAATGAGCGGTTCGTCGTATTGCACTTCACATTCCGATTCTTTGCTCGCGAAACCCACTTCATTACGCCAATCGAGAGCGCGAAGGAGGAATTGCTGCGCGGTCCTGGGTTGCTGAAAGATCGTATCCAGGTGTTGGTAGAGTTCTGACGCAGATTTTTCCCGATAATGTACACGCAGAATTTTTCTCAATTTCGGGAGGGTTAAATCTTTTAAAGTCTCCACATAACTTCTCAGGCTACTATGGAGGGAAATTGCGCGAATAACGCCGTCTACGATTTCACTTTCCAATTCCCTTTTAACCCCGAATCAATTTGATGAGTCAGTGATACGAATGTTAATTTGTCCGTCTGACCCAGCTCACTAATCTGTCCAGAAATTTTGAATTCGCGGAGTAAAAGCGACGTGCTTGAAGGTCCTTCCTCGTCTATGCGCTCAGTCCGCTACGTCTGAGGCCTGACTCGGTTTCTCGGTTACGCTTGTAAATTTAGTCATGGTTTGCTCGGCATGTGTCCGTGCCTCAGCCAATTTTGCCAGCAAACCGTCGATTTCCGACTGCTGCTTTTGTTTCAGAGCGTCAATTTGTTGCTGTAATAAATTGAGCGCGAGCTGTGATTCATTCTTCTTCTGTTGTTCAGGTTGTAGACTGTCGATGGCGTGCTTAAACCAAGACACCTTTTCGGATAATTCCCCTTCTTTGTCTACCCTTACGTCAATAGATCTTTGAATGATTTTCAGCACTGCTATTTTGCTTTTCGCCGAAAGATCTACATCTAACTTGATCGAAACTGTGAATTCTTTCAATTCAGCCTCGCTCTTTGTATAGAGTAGTGACTCCAGTTCAAATCGTAACGTCTCGAGGTCTTCCATACTGCATGTTTAACAAACAGGCGTATTCTGCGTACTGAGAACGACTAGTGGTCTGACCGCACCTTGACAACTCTTCTTTGCCTCTCCTCTCGTTCAAAAACCAGGACACACAATATTCTATTCTAATTAAAAAAAATTAGAATGATCTAGCCTCATCATTTTCATCTTAGAGTTCTAGTGGTAGTCTTCGTAGAAGTAACCCTTGTTTGCGTTCTTTCTTTTATAAACCACGACTGAATTCATAGTATTATTGCCAGTGTAAGGACATCAGAACAACATACAACAGTTTGCTCCAAACGTTTATTATCGAACTCCAACAGTTTGTGTAAAACCTTTCTCGTATCTGACTTCACCCTCTTAGTAACACTAGTCGCAATTATAATGATAATATCCTATATCATGCCTTGTCACACACATCACACTCATGGTCTTCTCAAATGACATTTATCGACAATAGTTCATCCTGTTCACACAACAAACTAAATACTGCTGACCTCAAAGAACTCAACAGTTTAACTATCTAATAAAAGCACTTGGCAATTCAAATGGCTGTACGTAACACGAGCATTATCAAATGAGTAAGTTATGATGAATCATCACTTTAGGTACTTCTACAATTTTAATATTTTTCTGAAACTTCGCACCACTGATCACGTACGTTGCACGGCAAGTTCACCCACCTAAATCACACATCAAAGTATGGTCACTTTAGTCGACTAAAATATACGAAAAATGGAAGGCTCGCGTATGAAAAGTAAGGCATTTGAGCCGGGCTCAAAAGAAGAGCAGGCATCTGCAATTTTTGTCTGTTCTTCTGTTTGGCTTTGAAGTTTGATGTTTATCTTTGATGTTTATGTTCGGCTTTGAGACTTACTTGATTTGCCACTGAATTTGCTAAGGTGGATGGAACACTGCGACTTAAAGGAAAGCAACTGTCGCTAACTTCAATGAATACACCTGAGAATGCGCACAATAAAACGAAACATCAGCCGAGAAAAAACACCACTGCCACGTTAAGAAGCCAGTTTCCGGACTTCCATCTTCTTAAAACACAATTATTCGTTCTCCCATACTAAAGTTAGTTATTCTGTACAATCATATGAATTTGGCCCACAGTGTGTTCACGATAATATGGATGTCAAGTGAGAAACAAAAATATGACCATGAACTATAGTTGAAAATACGTGGGAGGTCCGGGAAAAAGTACATTACTATGGATACTCGATTTCGATATAATGAAGGTTAGTTTTTTGGGGGGCAAAGTTTCAACTGATTTCATAAAATATGCTCATAAACACAGATGTATTTCCAATAAGTAATTAGGTGTGTCTACCTCTTTAAGTCGCAGATAATCTCATTTCTATCTTCAACTCGTTCCCCGTCGAGGGATTTTTGGCGGCCATTTAGTCCAAACTTCCACGCCAGTCAAACTAAATAACTATTACTGTACTATTTCCTCTTATAAAGTTTTATCATTAGTTCCTTCTAGGTGTTAATCCTACTCACCCCTCAGTCTCCTTTCTTGAAGGAGAAAAGTAAAGAAGCCGGAAGAAAGCCATGTCCTTTCGTCTACCTCATATATGCCCCTGCTTGCGTCGCCACTTAAGAATACTTGCTTTGGTTAGCTTACCGTTCTTCTTGTGTACTTGTGCTTGTTTCAGTTGTGTGAACCAGGCTTCCTTCTCCAAGCTTTTGAGACTGCGTGTTTAGAAACACTTATCTATGAATAACAGAGAACAGATTCATTCACGAACTAAGGAAAAAACGTCCTAGATTTGAAGCTTGCGGTACTTCACATTGAATGGCACGATGATCCAATATGTTTGACCTCGATGATTTGGCTACAATTTGCAAGACAATATTCGCAACAATCCAGGTTAATCCTTGATGACCGCACTGAGACAGATTTTTGAATGAGACGTTATCATCATTGCAATCAAGGGTACTTCTTGAGTGCGAAGAATATGACGCCAATTACATTAAGCAATTCTTTATCGGATATAAGTAGACATCGCCATATATCAGATGTATACCTATTTTCTAATTCTGGAACAGAATTCTCACGTTTTTCCTTCGCAACGTACCTATTTCTTTTATAAGGACGATCTTTTCTTCCAAGTTATAACTTTGCTATCATAGCAATACTAACATCGCCGGATAGTTAAAAAGAACATTTTAAAACTGCGCGCTCTTATTCGCTGAAAGCCGTCTTTCTGCAGCCCTCCAGGAGCATATACAGAAATGTTCGTTCTCTTTATATTTGCGAGGGCAGAATTGGCGTTTTGATGACGTTAGTAAATGGATGCTATTTCCAAATAGCACCTGCGAAGGAAATAGAAAACATTTTTCTGTGTTCTCATAGGGTTATAGAAACACTTGTGGAGGATTGTAGGAACTCGGAAATAGCACTGGAGACTTCGTGGGGTAATGTTCCCACACTCTTTCATCTTCTCCCAAACTTCCACCCCTTGTTCTTCTAACTCTATGGAATCACAAAGAATGTTCACTGTTTTGTAATTATAAACCATTGCTTAGCGATTTTATAAAGATATTTGTGCTGTTTTTTGTGCTAACTACGGATTTTGTTCAATTAGACCCTATATTTGAAATGCACTCCTTAAACGCAATATTTCGAGTGTTAGTTATTCAGGTCCTTTCTATGTTTAGCTGTCTAACATTTGTTGTAGTAAATTTCTTACTTAGCGATTTAAAAATTATCAGAAATTTTGCTGTATCAACATTGTCCACCCAACTGCATACGTTCACTTGGGTCTGTAGTGTTTTAAATAGTCGTGGGGAAATGAGGGTTCATGGCTTTAAAGGATCAGTGCACTTCCGAAATTTCCTGAATAAACAATGAGGATTGATGGGTATCATACCTTAGCTACGATATTTATCAAACTTCATCCTACAATCTTGGCTATCGATTTTCCGGGCGGAAAACGTAATCGTAAAATAAAGGTTAATGCCCAGCTGAGGATTTTTAAATGCAAACCCATGATTAAGGACAACTTGAGACAGCTTAACGACAACTTAAGGACAACATTTTAAAACATTAGTAAATTTGTTTCAAAATGTTCTCAAGTTGTCTTTAATCATGGGTTGGCATTTAAAAATCGTCAGCTGGCATTAATCTTTATTTTCCGATTCATCCTACAATCAAAACCTTTTCAATCCCCTACTTTATTTTAACCTTTATTTCTCGCAAAATAAACAAACAAGGAAGCAAAAGCCATGAACGGTTCCAGTATATACTTCTTTATCAATATAAAGACTTGCGGTTTGGGTTCCGTTCGCATCGTTATTTCTCGATCTATCGAACTTCTACTTTAACTCTATGGAAACATGAAAAATGTTTACTATTTCTTAATAAGTTTGCACTTTGGAGTTTGTTAAAGATATTTGTCGCTGAATGTGGAGTAACTCCAGAAGTGATTTTTTTGGCTAATTGACTTCGCTGGAATTCGATCACGTTCGGTAAATTTGCAAGTCTTAATTGAAATACGTATATTCATATCAAGGGAGAGTGAAATTCAGTTTTGTCTCTCGTTTGGATTCGAAGGGGAATGTGCGTACCTCATTAGGATTATTTACTGACTTGCTCGATTATTAAATTAAATATTAACTCCAACATTTCGATATATCGTCATTGATGTTCCAGCCTTACTTAACTTAATTCATAACCTTTGCTGTTTAGATTTTTCAGTTCACCAATTTCTTTATGATAAAAGCTATCCTCATGTCACCATTCCTTTACCTTATCTTCTTCAGAGGTACCTGCACGGCTTGGTCATCTTATTCATTGCGTACGTCACCCCAAAGAACGTCGAGGTTTCAAAGTCCCAGAGTCAGGGTCCGAACGATGCAGAAATGGTGATTTCATGCAACATCGGGAAACTTGATATAAAGAGTCGTTCTCTGACCTGGAATTATTTTATTTTCGAGCTTTCTACTGTCTTCAACGGGAAGAATAAAGAGTCTCTTTATTCTTCCAGTTGAAGACTGTAGCCAAACAGTCAAAAGCTCGAAATTAAAATAATTCCAGGTCAGAGAACGACTCTTGATATCATGTATAAACCTGACCGCGCATCCTCTATCTTTAAATAAATCGGGAAACTTCCTAGAAAAAAAAGAGGTGTGATGGACATCATATCTTGTATAGGATACATATCACACAGCGTCTTACACTAACAAAGCTTTCAGTTCAAGCCTTCAAGTCTCAAACCCTGTTTTCGGGACTTGATGCGAAATCATTGAAAAATTCGACAATGTTTACAGGATCACCTTGTCAACAGAAAAAAATTAACAGAATGTACAGTCAACAGGATTGAGTACGAAAACACCATAAAAGATTCTAGACAGACCGCTGAACTAGAATTTTTTCAGGATATCGGAGGACATTCACGAAATCTTCTGTTGAACCATGCTCTTGACAACTGTCAATCACGTGATCGCTTCAAAAAAATTAGAATCACTGAACTTATGCTTTGAAAATTAGTGATAGTAATTCTAACCCAACGAAGGCATTGCTTTAGTAGGCAAACTTAGTCAACCTCTGGATCTCGTTAGGTTCGCAGCCTACCTCAATCTTTTGCAGTCGAAACAGAAATATAGCAGTACATTAATGACAACTGCACTTTTTTAGAGACGATCCAATCTTTATAAACATGCACCTTTAATGACATTGATAGTTGAAAATATTGAAATAAAAAACTTCGCATATACTCTCATAAAGAATTTGTTGTACGTCACTTGCTACACTACACTCTTATAAAAGAACTCGGTATATGTTATGTGTGAACAGGAAAGAAATTAAGCAGAGCTATACGAGGCGATGTGGACAAATAGTATTGCAAACGACAAAGGTTGGATGTTGTACCCGTGACATAAATCGAGTTACGGCCATTTTGTCCTTGAAAAAAAAAGGCCGATTACACGATTTACGGATAGTGGTGGACAGGCTCCAGTCATGGAAGAGCCCGACCTACCCTTTTAACATTGAAAATTAAATTTTATCCCCCATCACGAGCTGTCTATGTGAGTCTCGGTAATGTAAGGTCAGAGCGCCTCACCAGCTGATCGTCAGGTTGCGGGTTCAATGTCCGTCTGGGGGTCAGAAATCGTTTTTTCTGAGTAAATGAGCTTCACGAATGACCACATATCATCCGTGATAATGCTGCTCAGTGGCTAACATTTAAGTTCGCGGTTGTTCTAAGCCAAGACCAGCTAGGATAACGATGTTTACTCGTTACGACCTATCCCCTGGGTAAGCTGTTTGCAAGCTTTGTACAACCGATCCTTGGCGCTCACCCATCATTGAGAAAGATTGTCATTACCAGGGATGTAACAAACTTGAAACAAAAATACATGGACGATAATTACGGATGAATTGCGACTGACGAAAAACAAGCTTTAGAGACCAGTCATTATTCAAGGCAGGGTTCGGGTCCGAAGAGAAATTGGTTGGGTTAAGGCCTGGTTCACAAGTGAACATAAGCAGAAGGACAAAACAAAAGGCAAAGCAAAAGAATGAAGTCAAGCCTGCGACATAAGGATAGTCGTGAACGTAAGCATAAGATCATAGTCCAAGAAGCGGAAGCCAAGAGCTGAACAAAAGACGAAACAAAGAAAAATTCTGTCTTTAAGATGGTTGGGTGAAAAGTTTAAAGGTTGTCAAAACAGTTTCGCTTCGGCCCCAACCACAGCGATAAATTATGACCGGTCCCTTAGCAGAACTTATACCCGTTTTCCACTGGATAAATTTCTTCGTGCGAAGCGACTTCTTCTTTTGTCTCATGAGCTTTCGGCTGGCATTGATGGATCTATTCAATTTAAACAAAGAAAAATCGCGCGACAAAATTTGCCTGGTGAAAAACGGGCTTTACGCCAGGTGTCCACGAGCGACAACAGATTACAAGAACAGATAGCACAAGGGAGATTAACGTATCAACTTGAGTAAAATAAACCCATGCACGATCGAGTGCTGGTGGCACAGGGGTAGTGCACGTGTCTCTCACCCCTGTGACTAGGGTTCGATTCCGGCTCCATGCAGTTATCTGATTAAAGTTACCTTGGTCACATGTGAGAAGAGTGATGTTCAGTTTGACTCTACCAAGCATGGCAGGTTTTCTCCAAGTACTCTGGTTTCCACCTGTAGTAACACTGGACCCTTGAGGTGTGGCCCTTAGTGGACCTCTAGGGAGACCAGCTCAGATAGCTGATAGGGTTATCCAGTATAAATAAAGACACTTTACCTTTACCTTTATTACATAGACCTTATAAAGTGCCTTAATCCATGAATTTGAGGATCCTCCTGTCCACGACACTGCCATCCCAACACCACGGTTTGATGACGGTAGAACTACCACTATCTAGCTGCCATTCTTTCCACCTTATGAAGCTGAAACAAAGAAATTTATTGAAAAACTAACACACTTCACCCAAGGCCAATCCAAAGTCCGAATAGTCTAGCCTAGCTGTCAACTTCGCTCCCTCTTTATATTAAAGACAAACTAAACCACGCATCTAACGTTGCCTGTCAAGAAAAATGTACATCTTGCAATGCCATGAATGCCGGTGAAACTTTACGAAATTTCTCCATCCGTCAGCCTGAACATGAAAACACAACACATTATCCTGAACGAGCACGCCATATGGCAAGTAATCAAGACCATTCTTTAGATTTTTCGGACTCCGGGACTCAACGAAGAACTTTGGAGGTAGTTCACATTGCTAAATATAAGCCTAATTTAAAAAAACAAGCCAATTCTTATTGCAATATGAAGTTACATAATAACCTTTGTAATAGCTTCTGTTATAATTTCAGTATAAATCTTGTATATTTCCCGTGCTTTTTTTAAATCTAAAAACGATCATGTCGATGGAAAATTTCGTTTTTAACATCAAATCTTTTTCTTATATAATTTTTTACGTAGTATTTACTTTTAACATAGAAGGTTAAGTGTCTTTATTTATACTGGACGATCCTATCAGCTGAGCTGTTCTCCCTAGAGTTTCAGTAAGGGCCACCCCTCATAGATCCAGCGTTAATACTGTAGGAAACCAGAGTACCCGAAGAAAACCTGCGATGCTTGGTAGAGTCAAACTGAACAACACTCCTCTCACATGTGACCAAGGTAACTTTAATCAGATAGCTGCATGGAGCCGACTTTTTTGACAGAGTATTACCTTTGAACTTTTCCAGTTACAATATAAAAGCTGTGTGCTGCCTAGGCAATGTCCTCACAGTTCGCTCCGATGAAGCACTGTTGTTCGACACGTCATCTGTGATGAAAAGATGAACGACGTCATCTTAACCGTAATAAATGCCTCTATGGAAATACAATACAAAAATGAGTGTTTTCAAACATTTTTATCCGGTTGGAAATGGTTCCACTAACATATTTTTCGAAAGGAAATGACTTAATTCCAATAAACAATTAATGTCCTACACATTTATTAATAACCATTATAAATTACACCATGTTTCTATTTGTCCTAAATTCTTGGTTCATTGGTAATAGGGTTGTCTTCCATGAAGTTGTGATTGTTAGTTCGCATCAACGTTTCGTAAGAATCAGAAAAGAAACAGTAACAACGGTATTTGCCAGTTTCAGCTATGTTATTCATGTCCCTGGGCTCTAGGCAAAAAAAAATACCCAAAATAACGACGTCTTCAACGTCGATGCACTCTGATAGGCTAATCCAATCTATAGTTTTTACGAAGCGTACCGACTTGGTTGTAGTCAACTAACCCGCTGCTTGCGGTCTAGTCACTTGCTGTCAGCCCAACATGGAACATTAAGTTGAAGTCAAAGACAGTTTAACTTTTCTGACGTCTGCCGGCAATTTCGTCGATAACTCACATGGACGGTTTCCTTGTACCAAATGACTGGCACCCAACCGCGTCTAGGACTAGTCAATAACCTGGCTGCGACTATATTAAAACCGTTGAGATGTTTGTTATTTGGTTCCCTCATATTCATCGTTTCTTTCTGTTTTCGCAATCCATTCTCTGAATATAAAATTCATAGTGTTCGAAAATGTCACAAAGTGAGTTAAGTGCCCTAAAATTAAAATTAAGGCCTGGTATGGGATTCATGAAATACCCCTTTGGTCGAATAAAATGCAGGAGAATAACAGTAACGTTATGTTTATTTAGGTCTCACGTTTCCAGGCCTCGAAATAACCGCTATCTACTGGCAAAAATGCCAGTAGTTTTACCCGATATGTTCACTTTTGCTAGCAGAAAATTTCCCACTGGCAAAACTTTGCTAGTGCTTTCTTGAGAACAAAAATTATTTCAAAATTCCATGCAATAGACTCTCTGACAGTCGAAATGTATAACTGTATGAATACTTGCCATAACAAACAAAACAGTATCACCAAAAAGTTGTAATACGATCTGAAACTCGAAAAGCTTCGACGTTCAGAGGTATGATACTATTTGTGATCCCATACATGAAGTATTGCCTTAGATTCTAGATTTCATACTAGATTCTACGACATCTACAGGGATAAACTTCCATAAACACAGCAATGTAAATACATAGTAACAAGCAAAATGGTAATGACGTAAATTAACGAAGGCGTAACCAATCACCGATATTACAAAAAATTACAGCATATGACCAATAAGATAAAGTGGAAAATAATTTGAAAGAGGACTGATAACCCTCGGGGAGCAAGGAAATAAAACAAAGGAAGTGCAGAATCAATGCTGGCATTAAACGAAGGCTTCGATTTTCTGAAGAGTAAACTTTCACGAAAAAGTTCATACTCGAGGAAGAAGAAATGGACGATGCGGAAATCCTCAAAAGCACCATGATGTCGTGTGATGAAATCGTTTGAATCTCAAGAAGTTCCACCATACAATTTAACGTTCAAAATCTTCCAAATCAGCTCACAAGTCAAAACTTGATTGTCAGCAAAATGCCAAATATTCTAGTCTATCATGCACGACCCTTTGGGTATGTGTAAAGCGTCTAAAAAATTCCCATTGAAAAGACATGCAGTTCGCCCACAGAGCTCCAAATTTTGATAGAAGATATTTGGCACGAGAATTTCTCGACTTAACGACAAAACATTGGTAGCATGCCCACTACATTCCTATTTACACAATCAAAACTGAAATGTGCCAGTCTTTAAATTTAGTGCACGCATGCCAAAGTTTCGCGAGTGCCAAGTCTAATAAAGAACTTATTAAAGCTATTTCAAGTTCTTTCTTAAACATTGATATTTTTTTATGCCATGACTATCAAGAATACTAACACAATATACAGGCATGTCTGGCGCTCAAGACAAAATTGTGCAATCATTCCGGCTTAATCTGAAGTGAATGTGAAGTGAGTGATTAGGCCCAATATCGATTATCTGCTTTTTAAACTTCGAAGTCTTCATTTGCCGAAATCAGATTAAACAGTCATAGTTTATTCAAAATTATTTCCATCACTTTTCGGCAGGTAAAAATTTGACGCTTGAAAGGAGAATCAGGGTGAATCATGGATTTTTTCTAAGATCGTAATATTTGACTTTTCTTTGAGCTCACTGTTTGACGAACGTCTTTAAATGTCTGACTACGACGACGTCGAACAATGAGCACACAATAATTACGGTTACTCGCGTGTTATTGACATATTGTGACCTTCGCATACACAAGTACTGATGTCATGCATGCAAACAAAACCCAAATCTCACGAAAATGCTATACTTCGAAAGTCCACCAAAAATTCGCGGACTTGAGTGGAAATGGAACACTGGCACCTTCGGATTACCAGATCCCTGTTTGAGCAATTGAGCCATCGAGTGAAACGAGAACGGTGTTTGGCTTTTATTTATTTTTAGTTCATATGAAGTTCTCGCGTCAGCTTAAAGGATATCCGTGAGGATGTCCGGTGTTTCTGGTTCAATTCTATTTCAAAATTTATCTTAATTATACATAAAAAATTTTGATAATTTCAGTGAAATCACACAAGTCTGTCATTCTGTCCAAACAAGTCAACCTTTACAACATTTCCACCAAAATCCATTACCAGCCGACAAGTTTAGCAAGTGAAGTATGAAGCAAACTCCGAAAAACATCGTGAAAATTTAAGTAAAAATCAGTCGAATGTAAATTATATTTCGACCTGAATTCAAAGTCATTGACAAACCAGAATAATATGTAATATTTTGATCTTATTTTGAAGTTATCGTCAAACCATGACTTTGAAATTAGGTCGAAGCATTACCGCCTATGTTTGTATTGTTTTTACTTAAATCTTAAGTTTGAACTTATTGTCAAACTATGACTTTGAAATAAGGTCGAAAAATCACCGTTTACATTCGTCTTGTTTTCATTTAAATTTTAAGTTTGCAAGACGTTGTTTTTACTTTATTTTACTTCATTTATAACATTGATCTACCATCTAAATTTATATAGCTCAATGACTAAACCAGTCACCTGATTGTTACTACATCAGTAACCATTGATCACTACGTGTGTCTACGTAACTCGATGGTTAGAGATTCTTGCTTGTCGTTAAAATATTAAGGGTTCAAATTCCGTCAGTTCCGTAATTTCCGGAGTAATAAAGTTAAAAACCCGTTCAATTCATTTGTCTCATTAAATATTATCATCAGTGTTTGTTCACAATAGACAGTATACGTATACTTAATTTTTGATACGTCAACCAAGGTCAATCCTAGCCTTCATTGTGTCCTCACGAACGCTTTTCAGAAAAGGCATGATTCCTAGAAAAAGAAAAATATAAGTCACAATTATAATTAGAGCCTGGTAGGATTGACTTGATAACTGATGTCACAAAATTAAGACATTCCATTGGGAAGTTAAGAAATGAAGATGTCAATAACTTTGAAGTTATACATCGAGTTTGCTTGTAATACAGCACTAAGGAGTGGAACGCGTCGTGACTATGGACAACGCGCCGAGAAGCCGAAAGATGGACTGGTAAGGATATAGTATACCAACAGCCAAACCCATTGTCAAACGGAAAGGTTAACTTAAGGCGACAGCATCGTCAATATTAACCAGGGGATCAACTGAAGACTTACAAAATGATCCATTGACACTCTTTTCTACTCTCGCCAAACCCAGGCGATTTTACACGCTTACAGGAAACTTTTGGATAGGAAAGAGTTAAACCACGACAAAGTCACTATTTGTATACTAAACGTCAACTTTACCTATTTACGTATTTAATATACGTTTAAAGCAGTTGAACACAGTCATTTTCTACTTTGTCGCACCTCGGCTTGCGTGCTTCCCTGAGATATAACTCTGGAACTGTTACTGCCCGTAACTCCAAATTTGGCAAAGTAAGAAAGCAATGATGGGAGTTTAAGCTGGTGGCGTAATATTAACGATCTTCCCTGTTTCCACGACAATAACAAAAACTGAAAACATCCTCGAAAATCTAGTTTTGTTCAGTCAGCGGAAAATCTCTCTCTTAAAATTTACAAAAATTTTGCACAATTTTGGTTGACATCGCCATTCATTTGACGATAACTTATAAAACTCAGTTAAACATAACAATTCCGCAGTACTTTTTGCTGTACATTGAACCACAACTTTCCTGAAAATTTTACAAATTGCCTGTTCTAGTTTTATTAAACTGGTGTCAAAAGACATGCAAGATTTATTTATAGGGTAAGCTTTGCATATCTCAAGAAGAAATGTCAATGACTGGATTTTTCGCTAACTTAACGAAACTGAATTGTCGAGGTTGTTTTCAATTACTGTGGGTGCCACGGAAGCAGAAAAAATCTTTAATATTACCCCACTACCTTAAACTACCGTTACCGTTTTCCTTCGAAGCCAAATATGGTGTAATTGACTAAAACCATTATGTCTCTAATAAGCTTAGATCTCTAATCAGCAAGAGTAATGGACTATAACCAGTTGTCTCTAATAAGGGAACCATGACTACCAAAACTGTGTTCAGCCACCTTATTAAACCCTTCAATGTCTGCATTTTTTCTCTTTTTCTCTGTTGTCTCTTTATTCTTGCTTCGTTCGTCCATTTGTTATTTGGTTCTGAAGATGACCATCACTATGGCCGTCGAAACGTCAGTCACAGCAAACATCACAAACATTCTTTCTCAAGGTTACTTCAACCTGGACGATTGGCTATCACGAGAAGTCCTTATCTTTTTTTGGTGGCCGCTCTCCATCTATCCGTGGAATATCTGCTTGCACTCGACGAAAAGTCGATATCATGTTATTAAAGTAATCCGCTGTTTCCGGTATTTCACAGCCGAAAAGAATGTAAAGCCGAATGGACCCTATGATCACTCTAGATTCTTATAAATTAAATAAAAGGAAGAAATGAATTCTAACGTCGAAAGCTTTGCAGTGGAATCAGCCGGCTAGTTTCACACCCCTGAAATGAGGTTTGGCATCCCCCGTGTAGTGCGCACACCCCAGATTAACAATAACTACTTTTTAAGTTAGTTGAAATTAAGTTGAAATTTATATTTCAGAATTGTGAGAGCTTGGAGATATCGCGAGATGATAGATGAACGATCGTCAAGCTCTATACTCAGAAAAACAATTTCTGAGCCCCCGACATGGATCGAACCCGCAACCTTCTGATGACCAGTAAGACGCTCTAACCATTAAGCTACCAAGACTCAGATGGTGAGCTAAGGTGCAAGTTCGATATATGTGCGACCAAAGCGGAAGCCACTAAATGTTAATAATGATATTGATGAAATTTATATTTTAGAATTGTGAGAGCTAGGGGATATCGTGAGATGATAGATGAACGATCCCCTGACGGTGATCGATCTAACCCTGACGGGTTAGAGCGTCTCACCGGTTATCAGAAGGTTGCAGGTTTGCTTCCCGGCAGGGGCTCAGAAATCTTTTTTCTGAGGATAGAGCTTGACGATCGTTCATCTATCATCACAAATTCGAATTATTTGGGTAATCAAAAGGTAAATTCTCCTCACTGGCGACGTGTGATCAAATTACGACTTTTGGTTCAGCTGGGCACACACTTTCGAAACAGTAGTTTACAATGACACAATTCCTTCAGGTTTTACCTTACCCGTTCCTCCGGTTCCTTGCTTGGCGAGCATATTTACATGATTATGCTTTCCCTTCGCTGCTTGAACTGTTATGTACCTGCAACAAAAGTGGTTGGCGAGAATATTGTTAAAAGTTTGAATGTTTTTCTCTTTCAGGAAAAAAAAAATGTTCGACTAAATATTCGGAAGCTCTCCATTTCAACTGGCATATTTCGCTCATGACTTCCAGGACCACAGCTGCGTGATCTACCAATTTAACCCCTACAGACACTGCCTGATGTTTCCTCACGACGAGTAAAATCGCGTGGTGTTAGCCAAAGTGAAATAGTAAACAACTCCAACAGAACAGTATATTCTTAAATTCAATTTATATTTACCGATGTTGTTCTATCGCAGTAAGAAATAATTAAAATAATATTGTATCAATAATTATCTTAAGCCATTAAAATCATTTGAAAAAATAGTTGATTCCAATGGGATAAGAACTGAGAATAACTCAGAAATAGAACCAAAATACTGCACATTCGCATTAAGCAGTCGGGACAGTCTCCCGAGCACCTACATGGGTAGTAACAAGTTTACTATCCGGCTGACTCGGTCAAAAAAAAATTGTCATTAATTTTCTTTGGGGGACAAACTAACGCGAAAGACTTTACTCCTCGTTACTCCTTTTTTCACTTGGATAAATGGCAACTGGTACACAGCCGGGGTGCTGGTGGCAGTGTAGGTGTACGTGTCTCTCACCACTGTGACTTGGGTTTGATTCTGGCTCGGTGTAGTTATCTGATTAAAGTTACCTTAGTCACATGTGAGAAGAGTGTTGTCCAGTTTGACTCTACCAAGCATCGCAGGTTTTCTCTGCGTACTCCAGTTTTCTCCTGTAGTAACACTGGACCCATGAGGGGTGGCCCTTATTTGATCTCTAGGGAGAACAGCTCAGGTAGCTGGGAGGGTTATACAGTATAAATAAAGGCACTTTACGTTTACCTTATCAAAAGCCTCCTAAAAAAGCTCCAATAAAGAGATGTTTCAATTGCATCAATTCACATACTCGCCTGGCAACAACCTGGATGTGTAAACTTCGGAATTGTTGTAAGCTTTCAATGCAAGCATTGAACAACTTCTTAAGATTGTCATCGTTGATCCTGTTAACTTAATTAGGATAAAATAAGAACAAAGGTTGATGCGATGGAGGAACCAGGCGGAAATCGTAATCTAAGTATGAATATCAAAGGCCAGCAAAAGACTCGTGGAAGAGGCATGACAAGGAAAAAAGTTTATTGAAATCTAACGTTTAGTTGCATTTAGCACAACATGATCAGAGAAACGTTAGATCTCAATAAACTTCTTTCCATATTATGCCTCTTCTTCGAGTCTTTTGCTGGCCTTTGATATTCATACTTAGATTAAGAACAAGAGTTGGTTTAAGCAACTGATAACGTAAGCATGAGATGCAGTAGAGCTGCAAATACAGTGGGCCCTGTGATTCCAAATTTAGAACTCTGAAGGCCTCGACAAGTGGGTAACCCTGAGTGGCTGAGATCTATTAGTATGACAAAATTTGGAAATAAAATATTTTTCACAGAGTACCAATTCATTTTCCATTCTAACGCAGTCCTAAGAAGTAGTCGTCGGAAAATGAGCACGTTTCCAGTCAACGAAAAGTCAATATTTTCCATAGCCCGACTCAAGATGACCCAAATGACTTTTCGGGACCATTATGCAAAATTTATAAGACTCAGATTCGGTACGCAATGAAACACTTTCTAATAAGCGCCCTGGTCCAAACTGCAGCAAACCTGTGCACTACCACTGTGCTGATGGCACAGTGGTAGTGCACGTGTCTCTCACCACTGTGACTAGGGTTCGACTCTGGGCTCCGTGCGGTTATCTGATTAAAATTACCTTGGTCACATGTGAGAAGAATGTTATCCAGTTTGTCTCAACCAAGCATCGCAGGTTTTCTCCGGGTACTCCGGTTTCCTCCTGTAGTAACACTGGACCCATGAGGGGTGGCCCTTACTGGACCTCTAGAGAGAAACAGCTTATGTAGCTGATAGGGTTATCCAGTATAAATGAAGGGACTTTACTTCACTTTATTTTACTTTACTTCACTTTATTTTACTTTACTTTACTTTACTTTATAAAAGAGTAGGAGGTAAACGCAAAGAAACTGATACTGCAGGTGAATCACTGCTTCTGAGATTGTAAACTACATGTAAAAGTCAGACCGCACGTGTGACGTAAAGAAGGGACAAATGTAAGGATTCTATGCAGCAATACTCCTAAAATCATACTCACCATATCCACATATTGAAGGTCCTGATCTGATGAACGAGATAAACTCTCGGTGACCTTTAGGCATGTAATTCAACATACTGTCCAAAAATGACAGTTTGCCATCTGAAACAAGAAACCTCAATTAAGTACATGGACTTAATTGATACAGCAGAGAACGGTGTGAGGTATGTCGTTAAGCAAAGAAACGTTGAATTTACGGAAGTAAGTAAGGGAAGAAAAGGAATAAAGGAAGGAACAAAGGAACATAGGAAGGAAGAAACAAAGGAACGTAGGAACGAACAAACGAACGTACGAACGAACGAACAAAGGTTTAACAGGAAAGAAGAAAGGAAATTTGGAAGAAACGAAGGAATATTGTTAGAAATGAAGAATGTTGGGAAGGAAGAAAGGTAGCAAGCAAGAGAACAAACAGCTTATCCAACGATTGACCGAAGACACGAACAAATGGACAGACTGATAAACGGACGGAGAGAGTAACAGAAACGTGGAGGGACGTACAGAAGAACGAACGAGTGAACGATCAATGGATGGATCTTCAATTACCTTTTTCTTGGGGATGTACCACACCAAGAGCAGAATCGAATGTCTGGAATATGGAACTTTGAGCTGCGCTTCCGCCTGAAAACTATCATAGTATACATTACAGAAAACGTTCCTGTACGAGTTCGCTGGCCTTCATGCTACAATCAAGCTATGCAGGAGACTCAAGACCTCGTTTTTGAAAATGTTAGCTGTTTTAGGTGTTGCCTCCACCTTAAGTGTAAGGGAGCAGCAGAATAGATTGAGAACCGCTTTGTGACGGGTAATTCTCAGCCGTGGTCGAGTCTGGGCTACGCCGTTATCCTTTGTTAATCATTCAAAATGTTTCTTATTGGATTTCTATGGTCACAATTAATAATGGTGAGAAATAGAGTCACCTCTCAAGCATCTCGATGAGATATAGATGTATTGTTTTGACCTGCCTCTGATTAAACCAATAGAAATCCAAAGTCATTCCTCAGCTTCCTTCAAATTCAACCATTTAAGTACTCTCGTATACCCAACAAATACCAACCTGTAATGGTTCTGAACTGACGCCTTCATAAATAAGCCCATCAGGCAAAGTCTTGTTATTTTTCCAACTTTGAAAACAAAAGGTAAGAACAATATTCAGCCTATTTCCTGAAGATGACAAAAAGAACAAACTCGTAAACTATAAACAAGTACAAAACTAAAAGCTGTAGAAAAACAGCTGAATTTGAAATATCTAGCAACATATTAGAAACCATACCCGGCAAGGTATAACCGAAGCTTCGTATAGAAGAATGTGGGGTCACATTTTTCTAAAAACCGTATACAAAATGCACGGATTAATGACCACATCTGTTTACGCTGCAAGGACACTACGATTATATCAAGAGCTCACAAAAACAGAGTATGCAATTATCGACAATGGTGTACAGCTGTACGGTTCGGTTCTATTGAGAAAGACAACGTTACGAGTGTTTTCCTTGTAAACTGAAACACGTGTCGAATGATTAATACTTACCGACGGCGAGTGAGGTATGTAATAGTGAAATAATGCACCGATAGAATAGAATTCAAAACAACGAGAGTGAGGTTATGAGTGTATAATGAAGCATTGCAGTAATTATGTAATTGGTCCATGGTAAAAAGAATTAATCGGAAACCATCGACGATCATCGTCAATTAGCCTTTTCCGACATCGTCACTTAATCCAAACACGTGCAAATACTCAGCTTGGGGTCATCTTTGACGAACGTCAGTTTAGCTTTTTCTACATCTCCTAATGGAGACAACGAGTAAAAAGCTCAATAAAAGGTCATCAATTCTCAGTTGACTCGACCGTCGCAAAAAAACCCGTAGATGGTTTCCGTCTCATGATGATAATTGTTGATGGTTTCCGATGTACGAAAATTAGACTTTACCATACATCCTACGCAATGTGCTTCTCAGATTTTCGATTGATCGTTTAATGGCAATTAGCGATGTTTTCAGTAAAGTTGTGTCATTTTCTCTCACAGCCTGAAACATAACGACAATGACATAAAATAACCCATTAACCTTTTATACTCACAAAAAAATTAGCGAGGCAAGAAGTGGTCCCACGGATAAACTGGCCTTAGTTAAAAATCTCCTTAACCTCATTGTGGCGAAAAGTGTCCATCAGAGTTATAAACTTCAAAATGAATTCATTGCGAAACAGCGTGGTCTCATTTTCTGAGACTCCATTCTGTTAACAGTTTTTTAGCACAAAATAACATCGTGTTTCCATTTGTTTATCCATTTAATTTTCAATGTCAATCCTTGCATTTTTGGTATGCAAACACACGTTCTTCGCCACGTCAAATTTTACACTTGCAACGGCAAATGGATTTATATTTATTTCGTTCCAGAAGTAAGCAAATAAAAAACAAAAGTTCTGTAAAACTCAATACCTTTTGAGCGGCAACCAAACTCTACATAAAAGACAACCACCACCAGATTAGGAATGTGCAAGAGTTTCCTCATCTACATCATTTTCCATGATTAGATTTTCCGATAATCACGTTTGGTGATTATCGGAAATTCACTGAGAACAGGGAGAAATAATAATAGTCTATTCACACTAAAACGTGCCAGAATTTCTTTTGCAAATTAATAAATCTATAATATATTATTATACATATATTATACAATATAAAACTTTTCTAACTGCAGAAAACTAGACATGAAACGAAAATGGTATGTGATATTAGGTCAACCAAAGTCAGTTTTAGTAGTTTACATTCTACTCAAAAATTGACAACAAAAACGCAAGTTTTTGGAACTTCATCTCACCCGGATCCCTGGAGCAGCTTCAAGTTCTACTTGTAGAGTCACCATAAAAAACCAATGTTCTCCTTTATCACCAGTGAATGAAAACTGCGTGTCCACGTTACTAGAGTTGCATTAAAATACTCTGGTAAATAATGAATTAGTTTTGAAATGGTTCGTACTTGGCAATGCCCAATCTAGCAATGGATGCAAGGGGGAGGTTGGGTGGGTATGCTCCATTCGAACTCATGTCTTTATCTTAGGTTCGAAAATTATTAGAGGGAAAAATAAATAAAAATTAACAAGAGAAGTATCTTTTGCCGAGGAAATTTGAAATGGTCACTGATTCGCAAATCGACCCACGTCAAGTAAAAAACTTCAGAGGCCGGTTGTTCAAAACACGATTAGCGCTTATCTAGGATTACCAGTTAACCTGTTGTTTTGGTTTCGTTTATTTTGGTTAAAAAATCTAGTTTCGAAATCATAGTTTAAAACCCTTTTGTATACACCCAAACTTTTCTAAGCAGCATGATCGGAAAGTCTTCCACAAAATTTTCGCCAATACTAGATTAAGCTAATCGCCTTTTGAACAGCCGGCCCCAGAACTTGTTTTTCTTAAAGTTTTTTTTTTTTTCTCTCCTAATCATCGGTCTTCTAAAAGAATTACTGCCAACACCCTACTTAGAGGTGTCTTCTGTTATGGGAACTCAAGACTTTGACTTACCTCACATCTAAAGGCCTGATTTTCACCGGGTGTCGAAAACCATAAAAGAAAACAATAAAATGCGTTAGAAGAGAACAAGAGGTATTACTCGATTTACAGGAACTTCCTATGTCGAAAACAAATTGGTCTCTCAAATATTGAAAATGTACAGCACAAATTTAAATTTTTGGACATTTTCGACATTGCTGTGTTGAATGTCCAATGACAAGCCGAGGGTGAATGATTGTATATTCGATACTGCACAGACGAGAATGTTGTAAACGACTTATAAAACGAATTCATGCAAACATTTGTGTTCTCCAAAAATGGTGAAGATTCCAAGGATTTTAGTCGAGAAGATACCACGAAAAGTTCATGAAAAGCAATGTAATACAGTCACTGGTGGTTGTATCAAATTTACAACAACTGATTAAAGTTTAAATTCACTTGTTTTTTTAATACACACGCTCTCAAGCTGTTCTCTCAGAAAAACTTTCTGAGTCCCTGACGGCAATCGAACCCGTAACCTTCTGATCGCCGGTGAGACGTTCTAACCATTGAGCTACAAAGACTCAGATGGTGAGCGAAGGTTAAATTTGTGTCATACCAGTACACAAATTTAACCTTCGCTCACCATCTGAGTCTTTGTAGCTCAATGGTTAGAGCGTCTCACCGGCGATCAGAAGATTACGGGTTCGATTCCCGTCAGGGACTCAGAACGTTTTTCTGAGAGAACAGCTTGAGAGCGTGCGTATTAAAAAACATAATTACCAAGCTACCACAAACACATCATTGATTAACATAAAAATAGACGACATATCGAGACTAGCAAACTGGCAGTACATATGTCTACCATCTATACGAACCAGTACACAAATTTAACCTTCGCTCACCATCTGAGTCTTTGTAGCTCAATGGTTAGAGCGTCTCACCGGCGATCAGAAGGTTACGGGTTCGATTCCCGTCAGGGACTCAGAACGTTTTTCTGAGAGAACAGCTTGAGAGCGTGCGTATTAAAAAACATAATTACCAAGCTGCCACAAACACATCAATTGTTTTTCTTCATGAATTATTAATGAGTTTCATAAAAATCTATTCTTCGACCTCACAAAACTCAAGGACCTAAGGCCTCAGGTTTGGTATTGTAATTTATAGTTATCTCACCTTGTTTTGTCGATGATTTTCCAGTTAGTGAGTACACAATTGCAATGTGACTGGATTGGACTGCCCCCTGGTATGAATAAAACCGTAGGAAGATGAAATATTTAGTCACTTAAAAAATTGTCTTACGCTGGAATCTTGATATTACATAAGCAAACCCAAACATAACCAAGAAAATAATGTAGTCATACCAATTTAAATACCCTGTATTTAAAAACAATGAGGGCGCCGATCAAAAAGTACGGGATGAACGACTTCCCATGCCGTATTCCCAGTACCAAGTTTGGCACAGTTAAATTCAAATCTCTTTCCTGTGGTTAATGACTGGCTTTATTTGTATGAAAAATTTCTGTTCATGCATCTCTGAGGATGATTCTGAAATAGAATTGAAACACTGCACATCCATCCTCATGGATAGCGTTAAGTTGTCACGAGAATATCTCGTGCACTTAAATTGAATAAAACTCGCCTCCAATCCTTGTGGACTCGATAGCTCAACAGGTAGAGCGGCGGACCGGTATCCCGAAGGTGCGAGTTCAAATCCCGTTCGAGTCAACATTTTTCATATTAAAAAGCAAAATCTTTTCATCTCCGCTTCTTCTACTTATCGTTTGTCCATTTTTATTTGGTCTGTCGGAATTAGTGCGTGTTCTTCTTTCGTGCCAACTTACCAACATGTTTTGCAACCGCACACCAAGGTACGGCAAGGCACTTTGGAACAACCTAGAAGCGACATAAGAACTGCGGTTTAATTTATTAAAAACGTAGTTCTGTAATATGTACCAAAGCAAGGAACACAGTGAAACCTCACAAGCGGTATTCCTACATATGATCACCTTAGCAGGTTCCTTCTCTCCATTTTGCCAAACATAACCACTGCCAATAGCACAGAGAACCATGTGGGCCCTCTGCCATTCTTGCATGCTGCCTAATTTTGTATGATCTAGCAAAGGCATCTACAGAAAAGAGAAGGAGATTTGGAACATTTCTTGCAAGAACTCTTAGAATAGCTGTAGGGTGTACAACCTCTTCTAGTAGGCCCCATATAACCAAATATAACCAAATCACCACTACCCCAGTCTCACATTTTCAAACTTTTCAACAATATAGACTTTACCTTCTGATCCCATTTATATACATTCATTCATTTTCATGTTTTAATAATTTAGACTTCCAATTATTCTTACATATGATCTTCTAACATGTTTGTATATATATATATATATATATATATATATATATATATATATAAAACTCATTAAGATGTCATGAGGGAAATACAAAGGAAAGTCATAACTGTGTTGCGTCTTTATATGTCACAAAGACAAACCTGCTTTTCTCCTTAAATTTTCCTCATTTTTCGGTTTAGAATACATATAATTGCAAACTTAGTTCACAAATTAGCATATTAGGAGGTTCATGTTACAACACATTTAAAAACCTTGCAGCACATGCCTTATCAGATTTTAAACATGAGGCAATCCCCTGAAAGTGGTTTCTTAAATTAATATCTGAAAGGTTATAATACAATTGTGTGACTGTTCCATGACTCTGAAACAAAATTCTCTGGGGTTTTTTTTTTTCTTTTATTTTTATAGCCATAAAACCAAATTACAGAATTTCAGTCCTTTTTTAATGAATTTTATGACCCCTACAAACCCTGTTACATGTGTCATTGTGCACATTCACCATTGTGGAAATTTGCTAGTTGTGGGTGATTACATAACTCCATCAACTTGAGTGGCCCAGGTTTTTTTGAGAATGAAGGTTCCCAGGTCCCCCCCCCCCCCAGTAACTGCCACTGGTAAAACTGTCAATCATCATTCTGCCACACCAAACCCACAAGAATACACTACTCTACCATTTTAAATAATTAAAAAATATATACATGATCAGACCAACCAAGGATTTATTCAATAAAACTACTTACCTTTTGCACAGCGTGACGAAGTTCATGTTTGTGAATCAGGCTGGTTAAATCTTTAAAAATTTCATCCCAGACAAGAAAGTATGGATCACTGAACTTTAACTAAAGATGACGGGGGAAAATAAACCAACACATTAGTCAAAGCAATAACAACAAAGGAAAAACTTCATGAAATGGTTTTAACTATGTCCACGTTCCAAATTCTTTTCAGTGATCACGGCGAACAATCATAAAACATAAGTTTACCCCCCCATAAGTCAATGGGCAAATCATTGGATAAGTAAAAGACGACAGTTAACACTAAACCGTCGATACTTCACGTCAGCATACCAGCGAAAGGTTTAGTCTGGGTACAGCTGTGATCAGGTCTACGATTTGGTCTGCTTTCACCGGTTTAGTATTGCATTTGATTGCGAAATATGCAGGTACGACCGAAGATACAACATATATCACAAGATTGTTGTAACGAATTGTACAATAACGAAAATTACTAATTTGCTACAATCACTCATCTGTTATTGGTCACTAATGTTCGCAAACCAGCATCTATGCGGAAACATACCAGCGGATCCTCCTCCGGTATAAACCCACGAGACCACGATACATTGTATTTTTTCAAAACAGATTCAATCCAAGGCTTTTGACCTAGTAAATCTGTATCGGTGGATGGGGATAGCTCTGATTCCATTAGTACTACACAGATAATTTTGACGATTGGTAATAATTTTCATCACAAGGCTTAGCTTCCCGCCTGGTACCACAGTGGAGACTATCTTGACTTCATCTGGCCATGGTAACACGATACCACTCTAGAAATCATTAACGCACAGAACATTGCGTAAGTGTGAATGGGTTTTGTTTTGGTCGGTACCAGACCACCAGGTACTGACCTCTCCCTAACCCCTCACCCCTCACCACTTACCCCTAATCCCTTACCCTGATCCATATGAGATAGGTCTTCCGACATTTTACTCTGGATGATGCCCAGACGATTCTACTCACCAAAGGGAGAACTCTTGACTGTACAGATGACGATTTTCGATTAAGCTTACAATCTGAACACTACGGCAACGGGTGCTTAATAAATATGAAAACTACATTTTGTGAAATAATAACAATAATAATAATAATAATAATAATAATAATAATATTAACAACTCGGGTCTGCAAGGATTCTGCGAAATGTGTTTGAGGCCTAAGGCTGTGAGATACAGCTTGCCCTCAGCGTACTAACATGTGACCAGCGACTATCTAAGCTGAGTATCTTAAATTAAAATAATAATAATAAGAAGAAGAAGAAGAATATGGTTCAATGAATGGTGCTTGTTCTTTGGCGGACTTGAAGGGTTATACCCAGTATGCAATGCAAGATAGTCCATCCTATCCCGGAAGGTATTTAATCTCGCTATCCGTTGTCTCCGGAAGGCCGATGTATACGCGAACTCATTATCCCGAAAATAACGGGCGATACCGTGGAGGACAATTCACTGGTCACCAGGGTTACGACCGTCGGTTTCATAGCCGAGTTCTGGGGGAGGTTATTCCATGTGACTTTAATATACAATACGATAGTCTAATTGAATGTAGAAGACCGGAAATCATGGTGGTGTTAAAGAAGAAAAAGGAGTGCAAGATTATAGACATCGCAGTTCCAGGAGATAGTAGAATAGGTGAAAAAGAATTAGAGAAAATGGAAAAGTATGACGACCTGAAAAGGGAAATAAAAAGAATGTGGGTGATGAGGAAAATTGAGGTAATACCAATTGTAGTAGGTGCTTTGGGAGCAGTTAGTAGGAAACTGGGCAATTGGATTGAAAAACTGGACGTTGATATTAGAATAGAACTTCTCCAAAAGACGGCATTGTTTGGAACAGCAAGGACATTGAGAAGGAGCTTGGAAAGCTGAAAAACTCGGAACCTTAGGCTACTGGTTGTGGCCAGTTTTCGAGGGAAAATTAAATACTACTGGCATAAGCTGTGAAAGATAATATAATAATAATAATAATAACAATAATAAAATAATAATAATAATAACAAAGGAGTCTGGAACGAAGTGCGGATTCATGCTAACTGACTTAACTTGATTGGCTAACCAAGCACTCAAATTCTTGTATCTTTCTAACATGTTTTGTCATTGCCCAGGTCGCGTGCAATATAACATCAACACTTTAATATTTCTCTGGTGAAGCTTGTCCGTCATGTGAAAAGATGATGTCAAAATTTCAAATGCTATCTTGATAACGATGAGTGATATTTACAAAATTTAAAGGAATCCTTATGACCCATCATCACCTGCTTTCGCAAGAATGGCGTGGTAGACCGACATTTCACTTCACGGGAACCGGGCACTCACGGGTACGGGGGTGACTCCCCGTGAGGCTTAAACCGATTAAATGGTATTAGTCACAAGTGATGAATAATAAGCATTGTACTCACGCCTTGATTGGACACGCCTGGTTTTCTTTTCGAGTACATAATCTCATTGTGATAATCTCGGTGACGGATAACCTTTTTTCACCCAATAGTTATTACTATGAGTTGAGTCACGAGAGCTCTAAAACTTCTGGTTATTTTTAAAAACAAATAATCTGTGATTGTTCTCTGTAGGCGTCATCAACATGAATATTCTTACTTAATTCGTAAAATCATGTGGATACACTTGACTCCGCTTCACGTGTCCACTTGTTATCGTCATGGTGTTATTGTGGCTGGAATAGGAACCTTAAGATCAACGGCGAGGTCCTTTAAACAAAAAAATTCTTTATGCAAAACAAAGAAAATGAACAATTCTTATTCTCCAGTCTCTATTCGACACCGTCGTCGTTATGCATACAACAGGGACCTTACAATCTACAAGGTCAACTTGAAGGACAACGTCCTTTCAAATTTCGACATTTAAAGAAACCACGGCTTCTTGACCACCGTGCTTGATACTTTCGGCTTGTTTCATAACTCTTAAAACAGTCCAATCCTCCTAAAACGAACACAGTCTCTGGTTGAATTCAATCTTAACTAACAGCATTTTTCACTCCGCGAGCTCACGTCTTTCTCAAGACGTGAAAATGGTCCGGGTGCCGTTCTGTGCACGACGACGACGGTGTTGAGAATACTCTGGAGAATAAAAATTAATCATTCTCGTTGTTTTGCACAAAGAATTATTTTGTTTAAAGGACGTCGTCGTTCAAGTTGACCTCGTAAGTCGTAAGGTTCCCAACGTCACCCGAACGATTTTCACGTCTTAATAGGTCGGACATCGGTTCGCGGAGTAAAAAAAGCTGTTAGTTAAGGTGGAACTCAACCCGAACTTGCATTCGTTCTAGGAGGATTGAAGCGTTTTAAGTCACAAAACAAGCCACAAGGATCAAGCATGGTAGTCAAGAAGTCGTGGTTTCTTTAAATGCCGAACTTTTAAAGTTGACGTCATAGATTGTAAGGTCCTTAAGGTAATATCACACGCTGAGGTTTTTCATGCAACTTGTGTCGCGAAAAAAAATTGTTGCAAGTTGCATGAAGGATGTTACACGAAGTGAACGTCATCCAACTTGTCGAAATGTGCTGCGAAAAGTCGAACCTGATTCTACTTGACGTGCAAATGGTGATCTTAAAAAACCAGTTGCACGACGGAGTGTTATGCTATAAATTGCTATGCAACTTGTAACAATCAGTGTTACACTATAAATTGCTACGCAACTTGTAACAGTTTTTTGTCGCGACGTAAGTTGCACAAAAAATCATACCGTGTAACATCAGCTTTATTAACGGCGTTCAGGTTTGTCTCAGAGTAGGGTTCTATTTGTGAAAATTTTAACACATTACACTTTCACGGCAAGAACAAACCATGAAATCAACATCGAGAAGATACTGATATTAAGTAAACAGGAATAATTAAGATTACAATTTCTCGGGAAGAACTTAGCCACACAGCTCTCCAAATTTCTTCTTATCCGATCTTCCCCGCGTCCAGGCGTGAAATCGAAAATGCATATTCAAATAAATTCCTGAGAACGACCCATGCAAATTCCCTGAAAGGAAAGTATAGAACTGAGTAGTCTTTCACCCGAAGTATCATAATTGTGTATACCTTGGCCGAGAAGATTTCGTGATCGATTCATGTGTAGAGTTTCAATAAGGTGCGAGTAATCCACGTGGCTATTCCTCGCGTGTAACGTT
This sequence comes from Heliopora coerulea, assembly GCA_030142905.1. Lineage (NCBI taxonomy): Eukaryota > Metazoa > Cnidaria > Anthozoa > Scleralcyonacea > Helioporidae > Heliopora > Heliopora coerulea. The sequence goes on along the minus strand of JASJOG010000007.1, from coordinate 2,240,433 downwards.
CCGTTAAATGCCACATACAACAACAACAATAACATTTGCAGTTGCCTGAATAACGAACAGTTGGTAACTGGTAGGTATCTTTCAATTACGAACCAGTGACTATCTGCCCGTCCTCTTGCAACAGTGAGTCTTCAGCGCCTCTCTCTGTGGATCCAAAGAAGTGATGGATCATGATAAGGAGAACAGCGAACCGACTGCAGCCGAACCCATACGCGTAACATTTGAGGACGTCAGTGCCGTACCGTACAGAATTCGCGATGGCGTTCCCCAAACACCATGCGAGGTGAGAATTATTATGGAGTTAGCAACTGGGGTCATGTTTTGAAGCTGATACGGTCAAACGTTGTCCATGTACGAATATTAATAATGTTGACGTTCGCAACAGGTGCCCTTTCTCGAAGTAAGAATCCAAAGCCGGGAAGTTGTTTACATACCTCTGAGATTCAACGCATAGCGGTTAGCCCTGTGATAGTGCTCCAATTTAAAATGTTAAAATGTTACTTTGCTATGTTCCAATAAAATCATCTGCATATTTTAAATTTCGCCGGTCGCTCGAGAGGATTCAAAAAGGCAGCATCCGGTTACCAATGCTATTTTTGTACTATGTTTACTTAAATATGGGAATTGAATAGAGCAGGACAACCCAATTCATACGCAAAACTTAGACCCCGTTCACACGATACCGGTATGAAACTGCACCGGTATCAAAATATCACGGTACGAACGAACCTGTTCACACGATTACGGTTTCAAATCGTTACGGTTAGCATTACGGTTTCATGCTTTTTCATACCGGTACCGTGTGAACGCAAGGCCTAACCGTAATAATTTCGTTACGGTTTCATTTCGTACCGGTATCGTGTGAACGGGGTCTTAGTCTCGCCGCATCTGCTTGCCCAGATTCTCTTGACTGGAGTGCTAAGCAAGCTGCCTTGTTAGTTCACATATCGCAAGGAAAACACAGAGACATGCAATATAGATTTTCTGTTCACGAAAAGACTTTTTTTTAGTAGTCAAGAATGTTTGTCTAAGTGGTCAGACCTGATCTGTTTTATTTCAAGGTTTAGACCATCAGAGGGTTATTCATCCTTGACTAAAGTATGCCAGGAATGAATTATGGTTGCGTTTAGTAAACTATCGTTTTGAATAAATTATGAGTTTAGATTTGTTGGCTTGCAGTATACTTATTGTATGGTTGTTGGTGTTTGGACTGAAGTTTGTGAGTTTTGTGTTAGCTGCTATTTAATGAAGCAGATCTCCATAGCAGAATTGTCAGGTCAAAATTTCAATGGGTGTGGTAGAGGTGTGACCCACATCTCATTCTCTGTTGTTGCATTCATGTTGAGTATGTATACAGACTGACAGACAGACAAACAGACTGGTGGAGAGATGGATGGGTGGATGGATGGATGGTGGGCAGATGGGTTGGTAGATAAATTAGTGAATATGGATTATAATTTGACAACTTTACATGTTTGAAGGAAGAAGTTGTTTTGGTGGAAATAGGTTAAGAAACTATCTTTGTTAACTTGTTCCTGCTAGGAGGACCTTTTATAATTTTATTCTAGGTAACATGTTACGATATTAATCATCAAAGGGATGTTGTATGTGTAGCATTGGGCAATGAGAGTTTTGTGTTTGGTTTGTAGTCACCATGTATTGTAGAAGTGATTATGTAGCTGGCACGTGATTATGTGCAAATAGTGTGCACATTGTTAGTAAAGTGAGTTGCTGTTGGGTTGTTGTCCAGTAAAGAACATCTTTGTTGATCTGTTGTGTCTGAATTCCCACCTTGCCTTGGACAGCAACTTATGTACTGACACACAATATTAAAGCATCTTAACATCAACAAGAACATTACATATGGGCTGGAATGGATTAAGGGTCTATCACACAACTTTCCTTGTGATACTTTAATTGTGACCTGGGTTCCCTTCATAATTCTACTATGAGTAATGCCAGGTGGCTTTAATTGTCTAGGGGAGGGGGTGTAGTCAAAAACAAGTAAATACTCTTTTGTCATTATGTGCATTTTTATGATATTTAACCAGGAAACTTAAAAACCTTAAAAATGTATGATACATGGATTATTTGTTGATTTTCAAACATAGTGGTCAAAAATGTCAGAATCTCTTGGTATGGAGGTTTATTTTAAGAAAGATTATTTGTTACATACTGGAAGGTAGGCCATTTTAAACTTCTGATCAGTTTGTTAAAATTGAGTGAGAACTACTGCTGAATTTCTCACAGTTTTTTTTATACATGATATAGCTTCAAAGAAAGAGGAGCCAGAAACACATTGGTCATGCTCTCACCTGTATGTTTACTAAATTATTTGCAATGTGATAATAGTGGATAGCATTTATATCAAAGGATACCAAGTAATTGTACTTTAAGTAAATGACCAAATTCTGTTTCATACTGTGATTAGTCATTATGGCACTGAACTGAAGTGTTATAGAAGCTGAATCTGTTTACTGAAATGAATTTGTTGAGTTTACCATCCCTAATTGTAGTTGAGACAGGTCTTGAAGGAGGTGAGTGTCCACCCATCCTATGGTCGGCCACTTTCAGAACATTCAGTTTTTGGATGATCAGTTTATCACATGGATAGACGTGGAGGGACTATAGGGTGGGTGGATTCCTGCCTGGCTAAAGAACTGAACTACACACAACTTCTGATTCAGATATACTAAGAAATTAGGTTTCTAACTACACTACTATATGTTGTAAGAGCTCTAATCAATTATAGATGAGTCCCATAATGTTTCCTTTACTGGTCTGCATGCTCTGTAAGTTAAACTACATGACAATGCTGTGTTCCTAGTATATAATTTATATTCACAACAACCTGTTCTGATTGTCCTAGAAGATAGTCCTAGTTGACACTGCAAAACTTAATCTGCATTCAGTGTTTAAAGAATGGCCAGTAAACTAGATATAAGATGTTAATTTAACAAAAATTTAATATTTACACTCATCACATGAAATGGAGTTTATACGTGGAAATTTTCAAGTGTCTGAATGGAATGGCTTAAGACCTGACTGGGTCCAGTAGTGAAAAATGCCACTCTTCAGCCTTTGGCTGGGTAATGATCCTGCAAGCCTGTGATTCCTACATTTGATTCCCAGCCAGAGACCCAAAACGTGCACTTTTGGCAAATAGTCTCAGTCAAGATTTAGAATATACTATTATGACTCTCTAAAATTTCCTTCATCAAATATATGTAAGTATAACACATTAATGTTTAACTGAGTTAAAGTATGATAGATTTAAATTGATATGAGATAGCAAACTTAAATAAGGCCAGTGGTAATTGGGTGAATATTGTTCTTTAAATTCCATTCATGTTAATTTCTTTTTGGTGGATAAAAATTAGGAACAGAAGCAAAAGGGTGTAATCACAGCATCTGCTAGAAATCATGCATTGGCACTGTCATACCATGGCCATAAGCTTGGCATTCCTGTCACTGTTATAATGCCTATAAATGCCCCAATCAACAAGGTTGCATCATGCAGGAAATATGGGGCAAATGTTCATGTTAAAGGTGCAGATCTCATAGATGTGAGTGCTAATTCATTTACCCTGCTCTTTTAGTTCATATATAGCTTTAAATTGTGTTAACCTAGTCCCTGACAGATTGAAAAACTTATTCATTTTGTTACAGTCAAAAGGTACTGCACTTGAGATGAGCAAAGCAAATGGCTTAATGTACATTAATGGGTAAGTAATTACTCCAAAAATGCTTCATGTGAATAAATTAAAAGCTTAATTATTTGTAAGGGTAAACATTCTTTTTTAATTCAAAAATCAGGATTAAATGTTTAAAACATATTTTGCATTGTTACAATTGAGGTTAGAACAAAGCTTTGAACTTGTGTTAACCACAGTAGTTTTCATCTGAACCTTGCACTTTTTGGAGTTGCAACTTTACCTGGATTTTTTGCTAGTTGTTAGTTCATAAATTGCAAAATTAAAATTGGATTTCCATACATTTTCCCCTAATGGCAGCTTTTTTATGATCATGTTTGATCTACCAAGTAATTACTAATATCCATATGTGAAATACAGCTCTCATAGGTGTTGTGAGGGAGGGCCAGGGGGCCATGGCCCCTCCAAATGTAAATTTAGGGAGGCCTGGCCCCCCATTTCATACCAGTATATTGAACTTGTTGAACAATCAAATTATTGCCTCGTATTTTGGAAGTCAGCAACATTCATTTCTATAACCAAGGTTTTCTTGGTGCAATATCAAACAAACACTTGTTGCCATTTATCCAGTGATTCCCAACAATGTTACTTAGTGGTGAACACTGAGTCTGCTGACCACCTTGGTATGCCACAGTTTTGCCCCCCCCCTAATAAATTAACCCTAGCAATGCCACTGAAAGCAGTCATTCTAGCTAATAATCATACTTTAGCAATACCCACTGTCTTACCTCAACTGTGTTTCACAAAAAGGTATGATCATCCACATGTTTTGGCTGGAGCTGGAACCATGGGTTTAGAGATAGTGGAGCAAGTCAAAGATATTGATGCTGTGATTATCCCAGTTGGTGGAGGAGGACTTATTGCTGGAGTGGCAGTTGCCATAAAAAAAATATGCCCGAACACAAAAATAATTGTAAGTCATGTTATATGTTAACTAACAATGCATAGCCTTACGTAATTCACTACACTGACCTAATATTTCATAGGAGCTACTACTTCAGCTATTTGTTAGCTATGGATTGAATTTTTAGGGTGTAGAGTCTGAAAGGTGTCCAAGTTTTACTGCAGCATTAAAAGCAAAGAAGCCAGTCAAAATTGATGCGAATCAGGCAAACACTTTAGCTGATGGTAAGGGGTAACTGAAAAATCATAATAACATCAAATATCATTGATTCACTCTTTTAAGACACCCATGATAAACTCAGCTGGAATCACTATTAAGTTAATTAAATGTAAGAATTCTTCAACAGTAAGGTATTTATATCTTTTGCTATAATTTTCATCATATATGTTCAATTAGATCAATTTAAAATAAAACTATAATAAGAACTTTCAGTTTGCATTTGCCAGTTATCCATGTATTATAAAACCTAAAATGATGACTTAAAATTCTGAATGTGTATAAAAAAATGTTTATTTTAGATTAATCTTACATAGGCAAATGTGAAAACCCAAAGTAAAAACCAAGTTTATTTGACCTTAGCATATCAAACCTTGCTTTTAATTGTTTTAGAATTGTTAGAATTCCTTTAAAATGTCAATAAAGCTTCTCAAAACAAGTTCAATCAGTAATTTGAGTTTCAGGGGACATGGAGGTGAAAGTTGGTTATCTAATTTATGCCCTTGTTAACTTTATATTTTTCTTTTTGACTCATACTTAATTTTTGTGAAGAATACTGTTAAAATAACCAATAGAAGCTGGATGAATTAGATAACTTTTTCTACCAGAGTTAAATTCTGTTATCTGCTTTAACTTATAGGATCTTTTGGACTTATTGGAAACTATCATGTTTGTGTTATTTCAATAGGGCTATGTGTCTCAAAAGTTGGTAACAATGCTTTCCACACAGCAAAAAATCTTATTGACAGAATGATTACTGTTAGGTAAGAAGAAGAGAACTCGGGAATAATGAGGGGAAAGCAAGGGAGGAATTACCTCTTGGTGCTAAATAGAAGATCCACCAAACTGTAATGTTATCAACAAAATCTTTTTTATAAATATGTGAAAGAATTGGAAAAATATCAGAAAGGTCATTACAGCTGTATCCTCATCAATTTGTAATATTGTCATTGGTATCATTTTTTTTTTGTTCCTCAATGTGGCAACAGTGGCAGCAACAAGTTATATTTGCCCCTCAGAACCAATGGTGCTCAGTACCCCATTTAGAAAATTGAATTCTTTTGGAAATTCTGGTCATTTTATATGGCCAATGGTTTCTTCTCCTCCTCCTCATATTTTTCTGTTTCAAGTTTGTATGATGTTATGTGTTAGTATTTTCGACAAAATGATATCCGTAACTATAATTGAGTAAAAAAACAAAACAATCTCGGTGGTTTTGGTTCTTTCTGAGAATTTACCTTTGACATTCAAAGAAGTTACAAATAAATTAGGAACTGAAAACTAGTGAATAAATACCAATTTTGGTCAAACAAACAATAAGAAAACGGAGGGTATCTTCACAGTAGCTTTAAAGATTTAAAGTCATCCGCTTTCTTGGAATAGTGTAGTAAACACTCGACCCCATCAACATGATTTCCTGGATTTGTGAAACCGAAAGGTCATTGTATAAAAACACTTTAATTTTAAATGACTAACAGTTTCGAAGCCAAGTCTTGAAACAAAACATGGGTATGATATTATTATCCCAACAATGAAAAGAAGTACAAAAGCTTACCTTTCTCCACTTACTTCGTACTCTTCCTTGGTAATTTGACGTCTGCAACCCGAGTTTCTCCCGCCGAAACCTACTAGTGCCAATCTTCCATATTCAACAACCGATAGCCGGATCCACGCGCGAAACTCGCACGAAAAATTAAATAATATGAGTGTTCACTTGCGAAGGGTATGGTGGCTGAAAGAACATTTATCAGGTGCTGGTCACAATCCACGAAAGTATGTTCAAAGCTGAGTTGAGCTTGCTACCTTGGTGGAATATGAAGAGCAAACACAGTGTTTCGCCGGGAATTCTTAATAATTGTCTTGACCACGAAGATTATGATGAAATAATTCGTGAAAATGATGACGGATTTTCCACATCACGAAAACCGTTTTATGAGCTCCGTATTTCGTTATGTTTTGTTTGTTAGGGAGGAGTTCATAGCTTTGGCTGTCTTGAGGCTGGTGGAGGAAGAGAAAGCTACAATTGAAGGAGCAGGTGCAACTGGTCTGGCTTCATGTCTTGCTGGTCTTGTTCCAGAGTTGAAGGGCAAAAGGTTAGAAATACGAATCCAGAACTTTAAAAAGTATAAGGCAAAGCGAAATTTGAATAAAAGCCACATTTTGAAAAACCCAAGATACAGGTTATAAACAAGGCTAAATGTTGAAATGGTAAACTTTCGACTTTACTGCGAAATCATCTTGAATTGAAGACGACATTGCAATAAAGTCGCAAATTTACCATTTCAACATTTAGTCTTGTCTATAACCTATATCCCGGGACTTTCAAGATGTCGCTTTTATTCGAATTTTGCCACGTTTTAGAAATACGAGCTATTCAACTATCGTCCTCGTTTCTTTCAAAGTTTATTTAAATGAATGGCCAATTTTATTTTTGTAGGATAGTGATTGCTCTTTGTGGTGGAAACATCGATTCTACAGTTCTAGGGAGGTGTTTAGAGAGAGGTCTGGCAGCTGATGGTCGGCTTGTTCGTTTCGTTGTAACAGTGAGCGATAGACCCGGAGGGATTGCGGAGCTGACAAAAATTCTGGCGAGTATTGGAGCGAGGTAGGTATGGTTAATGGGAAACATGAACACAAAAACATGAACTGACTGGCCACAAATACACACATACTTTCAGAGTTACAAACAGACAAAAAGAATATGAAAAAGAAGATGGACAGACAGACAGTAAGACAGACAGAAAGTTGAATTGATTAACGAATAAACGGATGGGTGGATGGATGGATAAATGGATTAATGGGTAGTCAAGTTGAAAGAGAAATTTTTCTGTGCAAGGAAACGATGGTGCCTTGCGGGGAAGATTGCATGGGATTAGTTGGATGGGATACACTGGAGGAAAAGACCGAACAATGACCAAACTGATGGAATAACGCTTTTCAAATTTTTCGCCAATAAGAAACGACAGCGTAATGAAAGATTTGGTTCTGATGACTTCTCCATGTCTTCCGTACGACGTACAGAACACTGAGCTGTAATTTGTGGCCAAAATTTGTTTGAAGTGAATCATCGTGTGCAAACGAAAAAACGTACGTTGAACTG